>VMDO01008065.1:0-30718 GCA_007922755.1 Pedetes capensis | reverse complement strand
ATGATTAATTATAATAAAAGAAATGGAAAAAGCTAAGATCTACTCCCTCACCAAATAACCAGGACTAAATGGTTTCACAGGGAATTTCTGTAAAATTTTAAGGAACTGAAGTTTACGTACAATGCTATTAAACCTCTAATGGAATGAAGAGAAAGGGAAAAAGAATGCCTCTAAATTCATTTTATTAAAACAGCATAGCGCTACTAAACAAAACTGCACAGATGGTTTCAAGAAAAACAAAGCAAACAAAAAAGAAAATAAAAAACCCTCATTTACAAATGTCAATATACAAATTCTAAAATTTCATGAAACTATTCACAACTTGATTAAATTTGACATCCATTTCTGGATGAAATCTGGACATTCTGATCTTTTCTTAATTAAGTAAAAAAGAAAGAAATGAGCCAGGTATGGTGGTGCACGCCTGTAATAGCAGTGACTCAGAAGACAGAGGCAGGAGGATTCCAAGTTTGAGGATAGAGGCAACATGTGTAACTTTGTAAGACCCTGTCTTAATAAAAAGATTAAAATAGGGTTGGGGTGCTGCTCAGGGGTGGAGCATTTGCAAAGTGTGTATAAGGTGCTGGGCTCAACTCCAGTACTGTTAAAAAAAAAAAAAAAGAAAGAAAGAAAGGAAGAAAAAAATGTTCATTTTTAAAAATTCAGGCAGGATATAGTTGCCATCGTATCAAAATAAAAACCTCATCATCTTTAATGTTGAAATACTACAAATATTTCCATTGAAGTTTAGAATTAAAGACCTGGCTGGGAGTATAGCTCAGTGGCAAAGCACATGCTTAGTATGCAAGAGGCCCTGGATTTAATTCCTACCACCAAAAGAAGAAAAAAGGAAAATTAAAATCACACGATCACTAGAGTTAGTGCTACTGTTTAATATTTGTGTGGAGTATGTACCCGGCGAGGTGGTGCACACCTGTAATCCCAGTGACTAGGGAGGCAGAGGCAGGAGGATCGCAAATTCAAGACCAGAGGCAGTCTGTGTAATTTAGGGAGACCCTGTCTCAAAAACGTAAAAAAAATGGGCTGAGGGTGCAGCTCAGTGGTATAGCACTTGCAAAGCATGCAAGCATGAGGCTCTGGATTCAACCCCCAATATGGGAAAAAAATTTTTTGTGTGGAGTACATATGATTGCATTTAATGATATTGCCAACTGATGTCAACTGATCTTTAGTGATAAAAAGCAGACTAGTAGTTACTTGGAGATGGAGACAGAGGGAGGAATGGACTCTGAAGGGCACCAAGAACCTTCTGAGGGGCAGGAAATGTTCTGTATCTTCAATATGGTGGTGGTTTCATAGGGGCTCACTACTATCTAAAATTTTATACTTGAATACATTGGACTGTAAATAAACCATCAATAAATAAGGAAAACAGTAATTTCATTGTACACTTAGGACACGCACATTTCCTGCTATAAGTTTATCTCAATTGAAAAAAATGAAGATTATTTCCACATGCTAAAAGAAACTCTAAGATACATTAAGAAAATAAAGAATGTAGTATGTAAAACATGACCACTTTTGTATTTAAAAAAAGAAAAGAAATTTTATCATGTGCACACAAAAAGAATTTCTAGAGTAATGGTTAGGACACAAATACATGATTATTCCCTATGGGAGGGAGACTAGAGACTGAGAAAAAGGGGATATCTTTTATTATGTACTCTTTTGTACAGGTGGATTTTTAACAGATTCCTATATTACTTTTCTAATAAAAATTAAATATGCCATTGTGGTGGTACACATCTGTAGCAGTACTTGGGAGGCTGAGGCAATAGAATTGTTAATTCGAGGAAGCCTGGGCTACATGGGGAGTTTGAGGCCAGCCTGGGCTAAATGACAAGGCCCTGTCTCAAAAAAAATTTTTTTAAGTAAAATTAAAAAATAATAAATAGAATCAGATTTTCCTGTTGACTTAGACACCTGCAAAACACTAATGTCCAGAAACATATATGCAGTCATTGGATAAGTAACCAAATGTAAAAAAAAGAGGCATGTACCCTTAGTAACGGCCAAAATTATACCTTACAAGTATTTATTTTTGTTTAAATAAATAATAAGAGTATTCTTTCCAAAACAAACAAAAATCTCCCAACATAAAATATGAAATCCTCAAGTAAAGGATTCTCTGGGTTGATTTCTCCAATCTATGACACACACCAATTGAAGAGGTAAACTATAGCATCACTTACAAGCTATGTCAAGTTCAGGATCTACCTACCGAATCAGCTGCCAAATGATTATTTGAATTGGTGAACTCTGATACCAGCTCATCAGCTACTTCGTTATATGATGTTGTGCCTTTCCGCTGAACTTTCTCACATACTTTCATTGAAAAATGTCTCAAGCCTTTTCCGTTTTTATCTCCTTTTTTGCTTCGTTTACTAGAAAAAGAAAAAAATATATATACTCCATTATACTTATCAAAGGCTTCCTCTTCCTTTACAAAACTCTGTAAGATAATACAAG
The DNA here is from genome assembly GCA_007922755.1 of Pedetes capensis. Classification (NCBI taxonomy): domain Eukaryota; kingdom Metazoa; phylum Chordata; class Mammalia; order Rodentia; family Pedetidae; genus Pedetes; species Pedetes capensis. Next base: position 28,228 of record VMDO01008065.1, on the reverse strand, counting down.
AAGTAGGCTGGGATGTAGCTTAGTAGTAGAACACTTGCCTCACACCTGCAAGACCTGGGTTCAATTCCCACAACCACAAAATAATAATAATAATAATACTAATAATACAAGATGTTGTAATTCAGTTTTTGCTCCAAGCGGTAAAAATTTAAATCAAATAGAGAAAAGGAAATATTTTCAAATTTAATTTTAACCTTCAAAGTCTAATAAAGTATAGAGTACTCTTCTAAGCACTGTTAGTGTTGATGGCAGAAAACATACACTGTTCACATACAGCCCAAAGTCCTCACTCAGAGCCTACTGACTTTCTTTTCAGATTGAATTCTACACAGGTACCTATGTACTTTTTCAGTGCATAGCAAATCAAAGACAACAAATAAGAAGATAAAAGAAGACAGAAAACTATTATATTCAGAGTAGATGACCTAACAGCAAGAGACTAAACCACCACTTTTAAAAGGATTTACAGATAGAGTGCAGTGGGACACGTCTGTAATCCCAGCAACTCAGGAAGCGGAGGAAAGGAGGATCCCAAGTTTGAGGTCGGAGGCAGCCTGTGTAACTTAGCAAGATGCTGTGTCAAGTTAAAAAAAAAAAAAAAAAAACAAAGAGGCTGGGGGTACACTCAGTGGTAGAGTGCTTGCAAAGTATGCATGAGGCCCTAGGTTCAGCCCCACCCCCGTACCACCAAAAAATAAATAAATAAATAATTTACAAATAAATAAGGACTTACAAAATCTTAGAATCAAAAATAAATATTAAAAGCATAGCTGGCAAAGGTTTATTTAAATAGTGGTTGTCTTATAGAGTTCATCTGCCTCTGAGATGATAAGTCTTATTTTAAAATAGTGCAACATTAGTATGGTACCTAGTATAGTGGCTTGCGTGATATCTTGAAGTTAGGCTAACCTACTGACTGACCACCCTCTCTCTCAGTGTTGGGGCTGATTTCAGGGCTGATGCATGCTAGTTAGGGCTGGGATTTGGCTCAGTGGGTAGAGCGCTGCGCTGCAGTCTCTGAGGTCCCAAGTTCAATTCCCAGCACCGCAAAAAATGGGAGAAGGACCTGGCAATCCACTCCCAAGGCAATCCCGAAGCAGTCAGCCATTGAAAACCCTGAGGGTCGCTATGAGTCGGATACCGACTCGACGGCACCTAACAACAACAACAAGCATGCTAGTTAAGTGCTCTACCACTGAGGCATACTCCTAGCCCCTAAACTGACAGTTCTTAATTCTGTAATAAAATGACTTGGTAGGCATTTACATTTTATTGAATAGACTTCAAGTGATTCTGATGTGCAATCAGAGTGGAAAACCACTGTACTAATACACTACAGAAAGGAAATATCATACCCAATACAGGGTGTAAGAAACAGGTAAGAGTTTACTATGATCTAGAAGTATTTTCAATAAAACTTGTTTAAAAGACAGACATGGTGGCACATGCCTGTAATCCCAGCACTCATAGCAGGTGGAGAGAGGAGGATCACAGGTTTGAGGCCAGCCTGGGCTACATACTGAGACCCCTTCCTAAATAAACAAAAAGTTTTTCAAACTCAAAAACTTGTTTGAAAGCTTGGGCATGTTAGGGTAATGTGGAATATTCGCTTTGGTGGAGCACTTCATCTCCAGAAGGAGAAAAGGGACTAAATGAAATGCTAATGTCACAGGATATTTCTATTGAAACCATATAAATATTATGAGTGAATGGAAATACTCAGTGAGAGTAAAATAATGATTGTTGTTGTTGTTAGGTGCTGTCAAGTCATGTCCAACTCATAGCGACCCTCATAGGGTTTTCAATGGCTGTTTCGGGATTGCCTCGGGAGTGGATTGCCACGTCCTTCTCTCATTTTTGCAGTGTTGGGAATCAAACTCAGGACCTCAGAGACTGCAGAGCAGCGCTCTACCAACTAAGCTAAATCCCAGCCTCAAAATAGTGGTTGTTGTTGTTAGGTGCCATCGAGTCAGTATCCGACTCATAGCGACCCTCTGTACAACAGGGGAAACACTATTGTCAGTGCTTCCTTGCTGTTCATAGGGTTTTCAATGGCAGACTGATTTTTGGGAGGAGGTTGCCAGGTCCTTCTCCCAACAAAATAGTGGTAGAAACGGAATAAAATTAAAGTTACATGAAGGAAAACATGCCATTACTTAACACAGAGTCTTGGCACAAAACTATATAATGAGATCATAAACAAAATACACTTATACTCACCTTTCTGAAAAATCAGAGTCTATAAATTCTCTAGCCCGTTTTCTATCACTAAAAAGAAAAAAATACAGCTTAAAAAACAACACATACACGCTTGCTTTTTTATTTTTTTTCGTGATTTTTTTTTTATTGTGGTAGTTGGAGGTTGAACCCAGGGTCTCACATATATATTACAACTGCTCTACTACTGGGCTGTACCCCCAGCTCATTTTCTCCTTTTTACCTTGAGACAGGGTGTAAGTTACGCAGGCTGCCTCTGGCCTCAAACCTGCCATCTTCCTGACTCCACCTCCTAAGTTATTGGGATTTTCTCTGTTTAAAAATGGCTTCACTGGCTGGGGTATGGTGCACACCTGTAATCTCAGCATTTGGGAGTAGGAGGCAGGAAGACTGGGAGCTCCAGGCCAGCCTGGGCTGGGCTACAGAGTGAGACCCTGTCTCAAAAACCTAAAAAAGAAAAGAAAAAGAAAGTTGGAGAATCCATCTAGGCTATATAGTGAGACTCTGTTTAAAAATATAAAAAGGTTTCTAACTGGGGAGGCAGAGGCAGGAGGATCACAAGTTCAAGACCAGAGGTAGTCTGCATAATTTAGTGAGAACCTGTCTCAAAAAAGTAAAAAAAATGGGGCTGCGGGTACAGCTCAGTGGTCCAGCACTTACAAAGCATGCAAGTGCGAGGCCCTAGGTTCAACCCCCAGTACCACAAAAATCAATCAATCAATCAATCAATAAATAAATAGGTTTCACTAGAGGTAATTTTTAAAGATGTAAAGTAAAATAAGTAAAATAAATTAGGAGATTTTAAAGGAAAAAAAAACGTTTTTAAGAACTAAACTAACATAAAACAAAAGAAGACAAGATAGTAAGGGAGGAAAAAAAGGTCAGAGATTTAATATATATATTTTTAAAAGTTTTAGGAGCTGGGTGTGTGCTGGATGCCTGTAATCCCAGCACTCTGGAGGAGAGACCCTGTCTCAAAAGACACACACACACACACACACACACACACACACACACACACACACACACACACACACACACGGTTCAGAAAAGTAACTAGCAACACTCTTACCTGGGGACCCAGCCAGTAGCTTCTGCTATGTGTGTCTGAGTTACCATTGCTGGTGCAGGGGTATATGGACTCCCAATCAGAACACTTCCTGAACTGGCTAGTCTCTGTGGTGTGCTTATAATCTGTAAGGTTAGGAACAAGAAAATAATATTGTTAATTGTTAAGAAAAGACTGTAGGCAGAAAATAATGTTGACTGCTAACCAACATACAAGGAGAAAATCTTGCTGTCTAAACAACACTTAATGACAGTCACCTAAGATGTAAGTAATATCAGATGTACTTATATCCTAGGATCTTAACACACAAGTACACCAAATACTCACCTGAAGTCATAATGTGGGTTCCAGTAAATGAAGAGCAATTTGGAAAGATTAAACCGGCAATTGACAATATGTTTTTTTTCCCCCGTATTGGGGGTTGGACCCAGGGCCTCATGCTTACATGCTTTGCAAGTGCTGGACCACTGAGCTGCACCCCCAGCCCATTTTTTTACTTTTTGAGACAGGGTCTCGCTAAATTACACAGACTGCCTCTGGTCTTGAATTTGCAATCCTCTAATCTACACCCTTTCAAGAATTTTAGAAGGCTACAAAATAAGATGTGAATCAGAATCATGGGTGGACTGGACTCATACCTGAAAGAGCTCTCTTTCAACCTGAATCCAATCTGCACGCGATTCTAATCCACATCTGATTTTGTAGTTCTCTAAAACTCTTAAGCCTACAGCTATACCACCATGGCATCTGATCTTGTCAGATCCCAGAAGCTAAGTAGGGTTGGGCCTGGTTAGTCCTTGGATGGGAGATGGCCTGGGAACACCAGGTGCTGTAGGCTTGGGAGAGGACCTGGCAGCGTACTCCTTAAGCAAACAGCCATTGAAAACCCTATGAATAACATCGAAGCACTGACAATAGTGTTTCGCCTGTTGTACACAGGGTCGCTCTGAGTTGGACACTGACTCGTTGGCATCTAATAGCAGCACCATGTGGACCATATATCATAGTTAAGTAAATTTTAATCCTATTTTTGCGTTATGCAAGTCGAAATGTTAACTAATTTTTCTCTCCATGCTCAAAGGAAACTTGTTTCTGTACTCAGGGTCTATAGTCATTAAGTTAGTTGTCAACATGATTGATAAAGAACCAAAGGGAACGATTCAAACTTAGGAAATGATTTTAATAAGTTAACTCTATAATTAAAGACAATAATACTGAAAGATAGAGAATTCTGATAATCTGCAACATGTCAGGGATATTAAGAAAGGCATTTAAATACCTGCCTCATGAGAAGACATGAAACTGGACGAAGTGCTCATTAAATTCCACCTCGTATTCTAAATGTTTGTACCTCCCACTCCTCCACACATCTTGGCTTACCTACCCACTTTTGCTTCAGTGCAATACCTTTAAAGGGCAGAGAAAGTGCCGTGTTAAACTACATCCTTGGCAGAATCTAACTCAGTGCCAGAGGACACTCATAGGAAAGGCACAATAAAGATTTACTAAACTGGGACAGAAAACTCAACTTTTACATTGACGGGGGGTGGGGGACAGTGGCAGGGGAAGTAGCTCCTTTATTGCTATACTAGAAGCTGTTGTATAAAATCAATAAGATAACACTCTGTAATATAAAAGGCATATTGTTAGGTGCTGTCGAGTCAGGTCTGACGCATAGCCACCCTATGTACAACAGAACAAAACTCTTCCAACAATGTGCCACACACACATGATCTTTTTTATCTTTAAGTCCATTGTTGCAGACACTGTGTCAATCCATCCAGCTGACAGTCTTCATTTTTTTCTTTGACCCACCACTCTCCCAAACACGATGTCCTTCTCCAGGGACTGGTCCCTCCCGACAACATGTCTAAAATATGCAAGATGCAGTCTAACCATTCTTGCTTCCAAGGAGGACTCTGGTAACACTTTCGCAGTTCTTCTGGCAGTCCAGCACCATAATTCAAAAGCATCAATTCTTCTCGTCTCCTTTATTCGCTGTCCAGATTTCACAAGCACAAGATACAAGTGAAAATATCATGCAATGAGTTAGGCACACTTTCATCTTCAATGTGACACTTTTACTTTTCATCACTTTAAAGAAGTCTTTTGCAACAGCTTTTCCCAATGGAATTTGCTTTTGATTTCTTGACTGCTGCTTCCATGGGTGTTGATTGTGAACCAAGTAAAACAGAATCGTGGACAACTTCAATCTTTTTTCATCATGAAGTTGCTTACTGACCCAGCTTTTTTGTTGTTGTTGTTGTTTTATCTTCATCAGCAAATGTTTCAAATCTTTTTCACTTTCAGAAAGCAAAGTTGTGTCATCTAGATAACACAGGTTGTTAATGAGTCTTCCTCCAGTCCTGATGCCATGTTCTTCTTCATTAAGTCCAATTTCTCAGATTATTTGCTCAGCAAAGAGACTGAAGCAGTATAGTGAAAGTACATATCGTTAACACACTTTTCCTGACTTTAAACTAAGCAGTATTTTCTTGTTCTGTTTGAACAATTACCTCTTGGTCCATGTATAGATTCCTCATGAGTATAATGAAGTGTAATGGTATTCCCATTCTTCACAACGTTATCCATAATTTGTTGTAATCCACATGATCAAATGCCTTTGCATAATCAATAAAACAGACTCAGTAGATAGAGGCAGGAGGATTGAGGTTCAAGGCCAAAGGGCACCTGTGTAACTTACAGAGACCCTGTTAAAGACAAAAAAATTTTAAAATGGGCTGAAGGTGCTGCTCAGTGGTAGAGCAGTTGCAAAAGCATACATGAGGCCCTGGGTTTAACACCTAAGTACCCCCCCAAAAAAATATACATATTTCTAATACTGTCTGCTTTCGGCCAATATCCATCTTACATCAGTAATGATATTCTTGGTTCCCTTTTGTTGTTGTTGTTGTTAGGTGCCGTCAAGTCGAGTCCGACTCATAGCGACCCTATGTACAGCAGATCGAAACACTTGTCGATTCTGTGCCAGGCAAATGATCTTATTTATGTTTAAGCCCATTGTTGCAGACACTGCGTCAATCCATCTGGTGGAGGGTTTTCCTCTTTTGCGTTGACCTGCCACTCTTCCAAACATGATGTCCTTCTCCAGGGATTGATCTCTCCTGACTACAAGTCCGAAATATGTAAGACGCAGTCAGGCCATTCTTGCTTCCAAGGAGCACTCTGGTTGTACTTCTTCTAGGACAGATCTGTTGGTTCTTTTGGCAGTCCATGGTATATTCAATAGACGTCTCCAGCACCACAATTCTAAAGCATCAATTCTTTTTCTGTCTCCCTTGTTCAACGTCCAGCTTTCGCAACCATATGATGCCACTGAAAATACCATGGCGTGAGTCAGACGCACCTTCATCTTCAATGTGACATCTTTGCTTTTCAGTACTCTAAAGAGATCTTTTGCCACAGCTTTTCCTAGAGCAATGCGTCTTTGGATTTGTTGGCTGCTGCTTCCATGGGTGTTGATTATAGAACCAAGCAAAGCAAAATCTTGGACAACCTCAATCTTTTCTCCATTTATTGTGAAGTTGCGTGCTGACCCAGTCACAAGGATTTTAGTTTTGTTGATGTTTAGTTGCAACCCATATTGAAGGCTATGATCTTTGATCTTCATCAGTAAATGTTTTAAATCTTCACTTTCAGCAAGCAGAGTTGTGTCATCTGCATAACGCAGGTTGTTAATGAGTCTTCCTCCAATCTTGATGCCGCGTTCTTCCTCATAAAGTCCAGCTTCTCGGATTATTTGCTCAGCGTATTTCTAATATTGTCTGCTTTTGGCCAATATCCATCTTACACCAGCAATGATATTCCTGGTTCCCTGTTGGATCCCCTTTTTTCAGAATTGACACAAATACGGATCTCTTCCAGTTAGCTGGCCAGGGAGCTGTTTTCCAAATATCTTGGCATAGACAAGTGAGCACCACCAGTGCTGCATCTGTTTGTTGAAACATCTCCATTGGTATTCCATCAATTCCTGAAGCCTTGTTTTTCACCAGTGCCTTCAAGGCAGCTTTTACTTTGTCCTTCAGTACCATTGGTTCCTGACCATGTGCAACTTGTTGAAATGGTTGGTCATCTACCAATTATTTTTGGTATAATGACTCTGTATATTTCTTCCATCTTCTTTTAATGTTTCCTGCATCATTTAATATTTTCCTTATAGAATCCTTCACTATTGCCACCCAAGGCTTGAATTTTTTCTTTGACTCTTTAAGCATGAGAAAATAGAACATGTTCTTCTTCCCTTTTGGTTTTCTGCCTCTAGCTCTTTGCACATGTCATTACAATATCTGATTTTGTCTTCTCAAGCTGCCCTTTGACATCTGTTTAGTTCCTTCTATTTTGTCATGTCTTCCTTTCATTTTAGCTGCACGACATTCAAGGGCAAGTTTCAGAGTCTCTTTTGACATATAATTCAGTTTTTCCCTCCTGTCTTTTTAATAACCTTTTGCTTTCTTCATGAATGTTGTCTTTGATGTCATGCCACAACTCGCTTGGTCTCCTATCATTAGTGTCTAATGCATCAAATCTGTTCTTAGGGTTGTCTCTGAACTGAGGTGGGATGTAGTCAAGGTCACTTGTTCTCATTTTCTTCAATTTCACTTTAAACCTGAATATGAGCGGTTGATGGTCTGATGCACAACTAGCACTTGGTCTTGTCCTGACTTCTGATATTGAGCTTTTCCATCACTATCTAGTGAATTCCCTTTGTATAGTCACGGTTTATTTTGGTGAAAAAAATGTATTTGCAATGAAAAAGTCATTGGTCTGACAAAATTTTATCCTGCATACTCCAGCATTGTTTCTGACACCAAAGCCATGTTTTCTAACTATGGTGCCTCCTTCTTTGTTTCCAACTTTTGCATTCCAATCACTACTAATTATCAGTGCATCCTGATTGCATGTTCGATCAATTTCAGACCTTAGAAATTGGTAAAAATCTTCCTTTTCTTCATTTGTGGCCTTAGTGGTGGGTGCATAAATTTGAATAACAGACATTAACTGGCCTTTCTTCTAGGCATATGGATATTATTCTATCACTGACAGCATTGTACCTTTGGTCAGATCTTGAGATGTCTTTTTTGATGATGAATGCAACACCATTTCTTTCTAAGGTGTCATTCCTGGCATAGTAGACCATATGATTATCTGATTCAAAATTGCCAATACCAGCTGGGCATGGTGGCGCAAGCCTATAATCCCAGCGCCTCGGGAGGCGGAGGCAGAAGGATCCTAAGTTCGAGACCAGAGGTGGTCTGCATAATTCACTGAGATCCTGTTTCAAAAAAGTAAAAAAATGAGCTGAGGGTGCAGCTCAGTGGTCCAGCACTTGCAAAGCATGCAAGTGTGAGGCCCTGGGTTCAACCCCCAGTACTGCAAAAAAACAAAAGCAAAAACAAACAAACAAAAAAACCAGTCCATTTCAGCTCACTGATGCCTAAAATGGCCAATGTTTATGCATTGCATCTCACTTTTGATGATTTCTAATTTTCCTAGATTCATACTACATACATTGCACATTCCAATTATTAATGGATATTTACAGTTGTTTGTTCTCATTTTGAGTTGTTCCACATCAGCAAAAGGAGGTCCCAGGGGCTTTACACCATTTCAATCATTAAGGTGGACTCTACTTTGAGGAGGCAACTCTTCCCTAGTTGTTTCTTGAATGCCTCCAGCCTGGGGGGCTCATTTCCTGGCACTCTATTTGACAGTGCTTCTCTGATGTTCATAGGGTTTTCAATGCTTAGTTGTTTCAGGAGTGGAATGCTGGGTCCTTCTCCCTAGTCTGTGTTAGTCTGGAAGCTCAGCTGAAACCTACTGACCATAAGTACCCCTGCAGGTATCTTTACATAATCCCTGTGACATAGCTTTCAACATCACAGCAACACGCAAGACTCCACGGTACAGCAAACTGACAGACAAGTAGGGTAAAGGGCATAATTCTCACTACTCATATATTATATTGAAGTAGTCTCTGTCCTCAGTTTTAAACTTTAAAAGTATATAGGTTGCTTTGTTACAATAAAACTAAATATGTATACAAAAGATTTGATGCTTTCCTCTCAGAATGTTGTTGTTAGGTACCCTCAAGTCGGATTCAACTCATAGTGAACAAATGGATAGTCTGATCAAATTCAAAGGTTTGTGATGTATAAAACTTTATAAATGGAACTATTCCATCAACAGGCAAAGTGTAACCAAAACCTGTCTAGATGGATAGTATGTAATTTCTGCACAGATCTCTGTTTATAGTAAACATATCACTGTCAGGAATCTTGTTCCTATAAAGGAATAGAAAGATTTTTTTAAATGTTTTTAAACATTCTTTATCATGCTGACTTTGGCTATAGACAGCTTAACAAGGAAAGCCTAAAGCTGGGGGTGTAGTTCAGTGTACACAGGACTTCTCTAGCCTGCACAAGGCCCTAGGTTCAATCCCCAGCAGTGCAATAATAATAATAATAATAAAAGGAAATTTTGAGCATTTGATTAATCTCTATCTAGTCTATTCCTATAGCAGGAGTCTCCACAAAGCTATTCTAAGTATTCCAGCTCTCCCTTGAAACACACTGTATCACTTGCAAAGTGTTCTTTTTCTCTGTTTTTAGCAGTTGGGGGCTTAGTTTTGGCCTGATTTAAAAGGGGAAGAGGAGGAGGAGGTGGAGGATGGGGAGAGGATGATGTACAGAGGACAGGAATCAGGACGTACAGAAAAACTGGTTATCTCTATTGAGAATGACTTTGGAAATGAATTGCCATGTTCTAGTTTACTTTTGTTTTTTCTTCCTTAATGTCAGATTGTCAGATGGTCAGATGATATTCTTTGCTGATCTCTTAACACAAGGCATGGCACACAGCAATTTCTTAACAAACATTTCCCAAGGAACTAAAGGGAAAGCAGAACTGAACTGGAAACACAGGGTCAAAGTGCACGTGGGATGAAATGAGTTTCTCAACTAGAATCTCATTTGACAGGAAGCCTTAAGAAACGAAACAAAAAGGAGCTGGACGTGGTGGCCCACACCTATAGTTTCAGCTACTCCAGAGATCAAAGCAAGAGAATAACTTAAGCACAGCACTCCAGATTCCAAGCAAGACTGGGCAACAGAGCAACACCCCATCTCAACAACAAAAAGAGGAAGACTTGATCAACTGCTGAATATAGGAAAATCAGCCTGTGTAGGGGATGAGTCAGACATGTTTGGTATCCCTGAACCTTAATTTTGAAATCCCAAATTAAAAATTAGAGTTAACATATTTCTAACACTCACTTGCTATAATAAGGAACATGAGTTTAAATTGCAGAACTCTTTTCACACACACCCCCCCTTAAAATCCCAGACATTCTTAATTAAAATGTAATTCTATGGTTTCTCTTGACAATTGATTAGTTGTTGTTGTTAGGTGCCATCGAGTCAGGTCCCACTCAGCAACCCTCACAGGGTTTTCAATGGCTGATTGTTTTGGGATTGTTTGGGGAGTGGATTGCCTCGACCTCGAGTTTTTTTGTGGTGCTGGGGATTGAACCCAGGTCCTCAGAGAGTGTAGCGCAGCACTCTACCAACTGAGCAGAAACCCAACCCATAATTCAGTTTGAGTCTGGTACGGTGGCTGCTGTTGTCAGGTGCCGTGGAGCTGTGTTCGACTCACAGTGACCCTCATAGGGTTTTCAATGGTTGATTGTTTCGAGAGTGGATTGCCACATCCTTCTTCCATCTTGTGGTGCTGGGGACTAAACTCAGGTTCTCGGAAGGTATGGAGCAGCACTCTACCAACTGAGCTAAACCTAGCCCACTGATTAGTTAGGCTATGAAAATCAGATAGTAATTGAACAATATTCTGAGGGCTGTCTGATCTCAAACATATTTTATGTACTACTGCCATCTACAGTTAGAAAAGCTGAGAGCATATGTACTTTGAAGGGAAAAAGAATCTACATAATTGTAAAGTATTAAGAGATCCATTAATATAAGAAAATTTTGGTTTTCACTAAAAAAGTATGTAGTTTTTAATCTTCTGAAATAAGGTAGTCATGAGATTATCATATACACAAAATGTGAACAAAATATATGGTGAATGTTTAAAAAAAAAATCTCAGAATAAGACACACTACCATTAACCTTCCTCAAAATCTTCCCTTGGCATCAAATGCACTTATCCCATCATTCCTGACACATTCAGAAGCAGTTCTGGAAGTCTTCTTTCTTGAGTAACACGTTTTTTAATTTAAACACTCACTGTATTTTTAAATCACATCTCATGTATAAAAAATGAAATATATCTCTCTATGATAATCTATAAGAAAACGGCAAGAATCCCAAACTAAAACAGTTACTACTAAATTAGCTTCTATAACTAGTGAAAAGTTTTCATGGGGCCTTTTGAAATTTCTTTATATCAAGATTTGGCTTGCTAGAGACATGAAGTTCAAAGGGCAAGCAGAGAACTAAGACTGTAAGAAGCATTTGAGTGATCTTTTATTTAAGGCTTCTCTAAACAATAACTTTTTAAAAATCCCAGATAAGGAACAATACTGTATTTTTGCATTTTTGTGGTGCTGGGGATTGAAGCTAGGAACTAGTGCATGCTAGGCAAGAGCTCTACCAATGGGCTACACCCCCAGCCCAAACAATGTTTAAAAGGAATGAGAAGCCAGACATGGGGGGCATGCTTGTGATCCCACCTATCAAGAGGCTGAGGGCTACACAGTGGGACCCTGCCACACAAAAACTTTTAAAAAAATAAAGTGATAGGAAAAGCCAAGGAGAGCATGGAGGCATACACCTGTAATCCCAGCATTTGGGAGGATGAGGCAGAGAAATTGCAAATTCAAGGACAGCCTTGGGTATAGAGTAAGACAGAGGACAGAAGGGGAGGGAAGGGGAAGGGAGGGGGAGGGGAGGGGGGAGGGCAGGGCAGGGGAGAGGAAACTAGCTCTGACAATTTACATCCCAAAGGCCCCACCTCTTAACATCACTCCCATGGAGTAGGCTTCAACATGAATGCTGGAGGGACACATTCAGACCACACAAATAGGGTTCTGTTAATAATTAAGAAGCTGTCGGATGCAGTGGCGCATGCTTGTAATCCCAGCAGCTTGGGAGGCGGAGGCAGGAGGATCGCAAATTCGAGACCAGAGTCAGTCTGCGTAATTTAGCAAGACCCTGTCTCAAAAAGTAAAAAAAAATGGACTGGGGGTGCAGCTCAGTGGTCCAGCACTTGCAGAGCATGCAAGTGAGAGGCCCTGGGTTCAACCCCTAGTACCCCCCCCACATATACACACACACAAAAAAAAGCCAAAAAGAAAGTCCAATTCTGCCCATGAACTTACAATTGAAAAAAGCACCTGAGAAATAGGAAGACAAATGAAGGCTTTGGGCTGGCCCGTTTAAGGGAGAAAGCCCCAAATCTCCTCTTCTTTTGCCCTTTGTTTTGCTTAGCCTGAGGTTTACAGTAGCTGAGTTTGGAGTACTCATGACAATTTAGCATCGTCAGAACTGAACTGTGTAAGCACTTACATCCACATCAGTTCAAATTGACAAAGGGAAGAAATGATATGTTTCTAAAACAGGAATTCAAATTTGAATCATAGCAGCATAAATTAAAATATTAATTTAAAAATAACAGTTTCTCAAAATAGAGGAATATTATAAAGGCCAGACTCATAAAAATCTATGTTTACTTTTGGTACTGATCACATTTCAAAATACAATCTTTAGTCAGATGTCTTATTTCACTGGCACCTACTGTAGTGGATGGGGGAGAGGCAAGTGCTTGCAAATGTTTGAAAATAAAATGGGGATATTTACTTGATCTTAAGTTTCTATGAGGTTTGGAGCTAGATTACATTCTTCACATACTTACAATAAATTGTGTTTTATCTTTAGTTTGAATTTTGCAGATGATTAGTAGTTCTCAAGCAACCAAAGAAAATGTTCTGTCTAGAATGTCTTAAAGTCTTACAGACTTTCTGGAACCAAGAAGTATGTTAAAAGATATTTTTGTCTCAATAACAGCATTTAACATAGTCCGTACCCAGTACTGTATACTTTTGCTAAAGGTTGGGGAGGACATTTAAATTGGGCATAATTTTAGAATTGTTGAATGCAACTGTGTTTATAAATAAGGCTTTCTAAGAGCGCCACACACTTCAAGTGCTAGCAGAATTGATGAATGCCTTTAGAGACATACTTAATGTTTTCTATTTTTCTTGTCTTCTTTCTTTTTCCTTCTTCTTCTTTTTTTTTTTTTTTTTTTTTTTTGGTGGTATTTGGGGGTTGAACCCCAGGGCCTCACACATACTTTTCAAGTACTGTACCACTGAGTTGCACCCCCAGAACTTTTATTTTTCATCTTGAGACATGGTCTCACTAGGCTACACAGGCTGCCTCTGGCCTCAAACTTGCATTCCTCTTGTCTTTGCCTCTCCAGTTGCTAAGGACTACAGGAGTGTACTACCAAAAATGGCTCTATTTTTCATCTATTATTTCTACTACTAAAGATTAAAATGCACTGGTAAAATTGCTTTCCCCCTAATTGTCCTTTTTTTTTTTTTTGAGACAATCTTGCCTGTAACGTGCAATCCTCTTGCCTCAGCCTCCTGAGTGTTAGGATTATAGATATGTACCCTTCTGCTTTCAACCATCCTTTAATGAAAAAATTTTAAAAATAATACTCCAGTTACAGATTCAACTATTGTTTCATACGTTCAATTTATGTGAGAATTATATATTAGGGCAGAAGAGGTTATTTTAGAAGAAAAAAGAAGGAAAAAACATAACAGATTTTAAGTCTAAAATTTAAACAACTGAAATCAAGAGAAACCTCACACAGGGAACAAAAATCTCTATTATACATCTACAGTCCACTGATTAAAATGTTATTTATTTATTTATTCATTTATTTATCTGTGGCAGGGGGCTGAACCCAAGGCCTCTCATATAGTCTGGAAGCACTCTACCACTGAGCTGTACCCCCAGCTCTCTTTTAATCTTGAGACAGGGTCTCATTAAGCTATGCAGGCTGCCTCTGGTCTCAAACTTACAATCCCCCTGCCTCCACCTCTTAAATCACTGGGATTACAAGTATGCACCACTATACCTGGCCCAAATATGTGAAAAGTAAACACAATATTTGCTTCTTTTTTGTGGAACTGGGAGGTTGAACTCAGAGCCTTGCATATCCTAAACAAGTCCACTGAGCAGCACCCTCCGACCAACCTACCAACCTACTGACCGACCGACCTTCCTTCCTTCCTTCCTTCCCTCCCTCCCTCTATCCTTTCTTTGCTCCCTCTCTTCTTCCTTCCTTTCTTCCTTCCCCTTGAGATAGGGTCTTGTTAAATTACGCAGACTACCTCTAGCAGTGAAGTTGCCATCCTCCTGCCTCAGTCTCCAGAGTCACTGGGATTGTAGACACAGGCTCCACAATGGCTTTCTCAAGACTTAATCAGTTACATTCAGATAAATGTTTTTAAAAAGTGACTGAGATAAACCAGGCATGGTGGTACATGCCTGTAATCCCAGTATTTGGGAGGCTGAGGCAAGAAGATGGTTGAGTTCCAGGCCAGCCCGGACTTCATAGTGAGTTCCAGGCCCGGGCTGTATCACAAACCCCTGAAAAAAAAAAAGGGCGGGGGGCAGGGTGTGACTGACTGAGATAACTAAAATTAAGTCTAATATGTGACCAAACTTCTTCAGTACAATGAAAAGCTAAGTTTCAGTTCTAAGACTTGATGGTTTTCTTACCATTTGGGGTCCAACATTCACATTTATTGGCCCTAATGTTTTCGGTAAAATCTTTGTTGGAGAATTGGTGCTGGAAACTGGAAATGCAACAAGGGAAATGTTACCTGAAATGATAACAAAATATTAAGTCAGTGTTCTGCAATATGAAGACTATCTTCTAGCCATATACTCGCGGTCCTAGCCCATTTTGCTAATTTATGATACCCATAAGAAGCATATTATAAACAAGAAGCCTTTCTATAAACCCACAGTAATTGCTTTGTGACAGTCAATACAATTAGCTCTGCTGAATAATCTGGCTTATATAAGTCTATTGGATAAGTACTGATTGGACTTTTGATTAGTCTTTTACAGGAAAACATTTACAGAATACACAATACAAATACATAATATAAATCAGAGTTTATGTTAAGAGTTGAGAAATAGATCTTTAAAGGTGTCATAGTACATTATATGAACCATAATGTGAAAAGCAAAATAAATATTCATAGTTTTTTTTTTCTTTTCTGTTTTTCTTTTTTTTGCTGCACTGGGGGTGTTGAACTCAGGGCCTTGTACATGCTTTTGGAAGTACATGCTTTTCCACTGAGTTGCACCTCCAGCACATTTTTAATTTTTTAAATTGAGACAGGGTCTTGCTATGTTACGAAGGCACCTATGGCCTAGAATCTGAGATCCTCTTGCCTCCGCCTCCCAACCTGCTGGGATTAAAGCGGTGCACCACCACACCTGGCCAGATTTCCTTAAAGTACCAAATATTCATACTAAGAACTCATATTTTCAGAAATATCAAATTGGAAGGTTTTTGACCTTTTAAAATATTTCTTTGCTTTTGGTTGTTGTTGATTTGTAGTGCTAGGTATCAAACCCAGGGCTTTGCACATGCTAGGCAAGTATTCTATCCCTGAGCTATACCCTCAGCCTTGATATGTTAACTAGTTATTGATCATGGGAAAATGGGATCTGTACAGTGTTTCCAAGTGATTTCAATACTACTTTTTCTTGTGGTACTTGGGAGTTGAACTGAGCACCTCCCACATACTTTGTAAGTGCTCTGCTGGGATATACCCTGAGCCCATTTTTTATATATATATTTTTTGAGACAGGGTCTTGCTAAGTTACACAGTCTGCCTCTGGCCTCAAACTTGCAATCCTCCTGCCTCAGCCTCCCAGCTCACTGGGATTACAGGCATGTGTCACTGTGCCCTGATTAATTTCAACACTTTTAAATTTCAAATTAACATATCAAACAAAATGGTATCAAAAAAACTCCCCTCCTCCCAAAGTGGAAAGCAAGTCAGTTATTTCCTCAACTACCATATTAACTACTGAACTCCAAGGGAGAACTTTCCATATATTATGTTTCTCTCAGAAGATATCAGTATAACCAAAGAAAAGGAGATCACTGAGGAAGATGTGAAAGAGGGCAATATTGAAACCCTGGGAAAAAACCAGCATTTAAGAGTAGACTAGAGCTGGGTATGGTGGTGCATGCCTGCAATCCCAGTGACTCGGGAGGCAGAGGCAGGAGGATTGCAGGTTTGAGGCCAGAGGCAGTCTAGGTAATTTACCAAGTTTCTGTCTCAATTAAAAAAAAAAAAAAATGAGAAAAGGGGCTGGGCCATGTAGCTCAGTGGCAGAGCACTTACAAGGTATGAGCAAGGCCCTGGTTCAGCCCCTCAGTATGAGGGTGGGGGGGGGGGAAGCAGACTAGAAAGAAAGCTCCTTCTCCCTCCTTCTCAGTCTCCTTCCTCAAATGGCCCACATTCTCATTCTTCCAAAGTGTGAGCACACTCCTTAATCTCTGTATGCCACACAATAAGGACATCAGGCCATTAGGAGGCTCATCCTTCTTAACCTGTGAATTTCTTGGCACCCTTACCAATTTTTAGTTACTTCTCTCTGAATGGGAATGTTCCTTTATTCTCTCTTTTTTTTTTTTTTGTGGTACTGGGGGTTGATCCCGGGGCCTCACGCCTGCATGCTTTGCAAGTGCTGGACCACTGAGCTGCACCCCCAGCCCTTTTATTTTTTTTTCCTTACTTCCTGAGACAGGGTCTCGCTAAGTTACATAGACTTCCTCTGGTCTCAAACTTGCAATCCTCCTGGCTCTGCCTCCCAAGCCATGTGCACCACCACGCCCAGCTGTCCTTTATTCTCTTATAAATGACTGCTTTCATCTCTTGTGCTTTCTACACCCTCAGGGATCTCACTCGTCTATCCAGTGACCTCATTTAGAAACAATCTTCATTCTAACCTCCTCCCCACTGAAATGACTACTACATCCTATGGAAAGGAACTGCAATAGCTTGTCCAAAAGTTGCACATATGGGTGTGGCCACCTGGCACCTTGAGCTCCCCCATGGTCCTTAGTGTTGGAGCTTTCTGGGACAAATAAGATATAACAGCCAGCCCAGTGATGACACTCATTCAACAGTACACCTTACTAACCCAAAACACTTCCCCAGCTCTTGCTTCAGCCACCAACACGTGCCTCTAACCAAATGAGTCCCAGAAAACAGCAGTGGGCAAAAATTAATCTACCCTGGAATTCCTCAAAACAACTAACTAGTGTACCTGCAGCCACTTCAAAATTTCACTTCTTTTTTTAATTTATTGTGTGCTAAATTTGCTATTCTTGGCATGCCTAAATTAAACTTTTTCTTTGTGTGTGTGTGTGTGTGTGTGTGTGTGTGTGTGTGTATTGGGTATGAACATCGTGTGTGTGTGTGTTGAGTATCAGCATTTTTATGATGCTTTTTTGACTGCAGGTATAGTGTTAGTGTTTAAGGGCTATTATCTCTGTTTTCTTTTTTCTTTCTCTTCTGCTGCCTCTTCTGGAAAAAAAAAAAAAAGGTCATTCAAGGTCCTTAGATAGGCATACCTAAACTATGGGCATGTAGGAGCTACTCTGAAACACGGCACTGGAAAAAACAAAACAAAAGACATGTCATTTTAAAACCAAGCTGATGTCTGATTAGAGACTTGCAAAGGAATCTTAAAGTTTAGCTACATGGTCAAATACTATTAATCTGTTTCATTCTATCATAAATACAACTTAAATTCAGCTCTCTTTATGTCTTTTAACAAATATGTTTTCATAAACTGCTAGCATATAGAGAAATAGTTTAAGATTGCTTTCTTCCTGGGTCTTCAACTAAGAATTAGATAGAGTTAAGAATTTAACTGACATGTGCAGTTTTGTGGCCAAAAAACACAGAAGAATTTAAGCTGGGTTTTGATGAGAAAATTGAAAAGCATAAAGTACTTTAAAAAGTTTTTGTATAACTTCAAAATTCTGCAAAAGTCATTTCAAAATGCAAATTTCTCTGAAGGATTTTCTAAGGCCAAAGTTTAGTATACTAAAACTTAGAATCTAATGTTGTATGTGTAAAGCAACAAGGCTTTTTAAAAATATTGTTCTGAGCCAGGCATAGTGGCATACACCTGTATTCCCAGCCACTCAGGAGGCTGAGGCAGGAGGATTATAAATTCTAGGCTAGAGGAAGCCTGAGTAACTTAGCAAGACCCTGTCTCAAAACAAAAAAATAAAAAAAGGGCCCAGGGTGCAGCCCAGTGGTAAAACACATGCAAGGTATGTGCTAGGCCCTGAGTTCAAAAAACAAGTACCAGGAGAAAAAGAAAGGAGTTCTGCTGTTAGTAATATTTATAAGAAACTAGCTTAAAGGACAAAGATGTTATGTTTTTTCAGGATAAATGCTTGTGTTTTCTCCTGATTTTGCCAGGCTTATGACTACTTAGGAAACTGAGTTTTTTGTTTTGTTTTGTTTTGTTTGCGGTACTAGGGGTTGAACCTAGGGCCTCCCATTTGCATGCTTTGCAAGTGCTGGACCACTGAGCTGCACCCCCAGCCCATTTTTTTTTTACTTTTTTGAGAGAGGGTCTTGCTAAATTACGCGGACTGCCTCTGGTCTCAAATTTGCAATCCTCCTGCCTCTGCCTCCCAAGCCGCTGGGATTACATACGTGCGCCACCATGCCTGGCTCAGAAACTGAGTTTTAAACTCAAGATTCATCTGGGTACCTGTTTAGGTTAAAAAAAGTTATTTATTTATTTATTTACTTATTTATTTATTGGTCTTGGAGAGCTGAACCCAGGGACTCACACATACTTTTGCAAGCGCTCTATCACTAAGCCACACTACACTCCAATTTTTACTTTTTACCTTGAGACAGGGTCTCATTAAGGTATGCAGTTTGCCTCTGGTCTCCAACTTGCAATAGTCCTGCCTCCACCTCCCCAGTCACTGGGATTACAGGTGTGAGACACTGTGCCTGGCTGTTGAAGTCATTTAGCTGACCACTTTATAAACATCTATTATTTTAAGTGATTCTAGTACATTTAGTCTATGACTAAAGTTTTATCTAAATATTATGCATAAGTTTACAGTTAAAGACATATAAGTTTATAGCAAAGCAATCAAGTGCTTTCTTTCATACAATATACATTGCACCTGGACCTTCAATACATAAAATGGCCAATAAAATTTGACATGTTTGCTATTTGTAATGAGTACCATACAAACAAATAAACCAAAACTTCTGCCATTGGGCAATCCTGCTATTTAAAACATGATCTGCATCTATCTGCCTTGATTAAATAAGACTTTTTTAATTGTACATATGAGATGCACTTGTACAACAGGAAATACATCTATTTGTGGTCACTAGCACTGTTCCCTGTATTTGTAAGAGGTCTGAAGCTTTGATTTTTGTCAGTGCTATAGACCTATTTTCCTACTGGAATGGAGATTCTGAATTTTCTTTCGAAAGTAAAAGTTATATTAATATATAAAGGTCTCCTGTATAGCTGTTATGCTAATTGCTGCTGGCTCCTTTGTATGCTGAATGTATTTATGTTCCTCAAGTGTATAAGCCTTTTAAAATGCAAAGCTTGGAAGAATAATTTTACCCAGCTGGTGCCCTCCAAAGTAAAATTGTCAGTGGTGCTACCCTTTTTCAGTCTTGTGTTCTTGTGCTCCTAACTGTATCATGACTACCATCTTTAAGCAAAGATAATTAGACATGCCCATATGCTGTGTACCCCAAGCTATGCCACTTTAATAATTGAAAGGATTAGATATTGGTCACCTAGACAGTACATCTCTAAATGTATACATTTCTTCTTTATTCAGGAAGCTTTTTCATTTATTTTTAAAAGTTAAAATTAAATGGGAATTTATGTATAAAAGTAGCCTATTATTGACCAATTATGACTTTATTTAAACTAAAACAAAAATTTAAGTGCATTTCTAAAAAGATAATAAGGGAAATATAATGGAACTGAGTTTTAGCACAGGTGGTGGAGAGCTTGCTTTGCTGAGGCCCCAGGTTCAATTCCCCAGCAACACAGAAATGGGAGAAAGACCTCGCAGTCCACTCCTGAAACAATCAGCCATTGAAAACCCTATGAATAGCAGACAAAAACGCTGACATATTGCCAGGACAGTAGAGTGTCAGGGAGTGCTTCCTTCTGTTGTATTTAGGGTCACTATGTGTCAGACCCTACTAGAGGGCACCTAACAACAACAACAAAAAAAACAAACAAAAACAAACAAACAATGGCCCCAATACAAGTCTGTCATTCATAAGTATTATCCTAAGATGTTGTATGCAATGGAAATAACTAGACTGTTTTGTTAAATGCTAAACTTTCTGCAAAACTCTAACCATGGCTATTCTAAGTCTTTTATCATCCATAGTTTTAATCTGTCTCATCTAAAACATTTAATATCAAGCTAAAAAAAAAAGCCTCTGGTGCTTAATTTTCAAACAAATTAGTTTTTCTTTAAATATTTGCCCTTGCTGGTTGTGCATTTTTATTTTCCTCATTAAACTTTGTTGCCTACTGACCCTTTACAACTTCTAACAAAACAACCTGAGCAGTATTTTTGAGATTCTAGGACATTACCTAAAGGACAAAATTAAACTTAAGAATGGATTCCAGCTAAGCTCAGCCTAAGAGGCACTGTTTCTAAAGCTCTTAGTTGCTTAAATGTGATGTGAAGGGTCTTACTGGCATTGCCTCCTCACCATCTGTCACTTCCCCATGCGGATCAAATCTGACCAACTGGGACAAAATGTCATCCTAGCAACAAGAGACAATTAAAACCAAAGTACAAGATGGTTAATCAGCAATGTCTTCAGAGAAAACTGTTCAGAGACAAGGGGAGAGATTGTCAGAATGAGAATAGTAATGTTGGGCAGGGTGGTGCACACCTGTGATTCCAGTACTTGGGAGACTGAAGCAGGAGGACTATGATTTGGAGGCCAGTATGGGCTACATAGTTGAGTTCCAGATCTGTTTCAAAAAAACGAAATAAATAAATAGATGAAGAAAGATATATAATATTTTTATAATTTTAGAATCAGGATAACCCTGTTAACTATGTTATAGATTAAAAATATTAAGTGAAAACACTGATAGATTTAACTACTTAAAAATTGAAAATTTCTATATAACAAGGACCCAACATACTTACAAGACAAATGTCAGATTGGTAAACACATTTTCAGTATACAGGTCATTGGATTCCTATCCTTAGAAAATTTATTTCCTTAATTTCTCCTTACAAATCAGTAAGAAAAAGACAATAGCCCAATACAAAAATATGAGATGAGAGGTCATATGAAAAGATGCTTGATTTTACTCAAAAGGACATGTTTAAACAGATTACAAACATCCAGTCACTTAAAATTTAGTATGGATAAGACAAGTAAACCAAACCAAGTCTAAACAACTTTTCTGAAGTAGTTGGCCTTAATTCAGAGCTCCTTGGCAACAGGATCCTGACACTGTCCAGAAGCTAATTCCTGGAATTCAATGAATTAAAAAAAAAAAAAATTAGGCTGGGTGTGGGCCACCAAGTAATCCCAGTGTCTTGGGGAGGCGCAGGCAGGAGGATGGAGAGTTCAAGGCCAGAGGCAGCCTGAGTAACTTAGTGAGACCATTACTCAAAAAAGAGTTTAAAAATGGGCTGGGTGTGCAGCTCCATGGTAGAGCACTTGCCTACCATGAGCAAAGTCCTGGATTCAACTGCAGGTATTAAAAAAAAAAAAAAAGAAAAGAAGAGGACTATATTGCAGCAGTGTTTATGGAACTCGCAGAATTCTAGGCTAAAAAGCGTTAGTTTTATTGTATATAAACCATATATTAATACAACAATGATGGGGAAAGTAACCAGGGCAATTTCCATATTTATTAGTAAGATGCTAATTATAGACTGTATTATCCTCTTGGCTTTTCAAACACTTCTGTTACCTCAACTGGCACTTAAAAAAAAAAAAAAAAGAAAGAAAAAAGGAGCTCATTTACTTGTCTAAATTGCATCCCTCTTGCCACTGTCCCTTTAAAGTCTCCTGCATCTTCACAATCTCTCAGCTGGTCATTCTTATCAGCACATAAACATACATTATTTCTTCCATCTTAAACAAAACAAAACAAAAAACTTTTCTCAACTATACATAATGCTCCAGCTACCAACTCATTCCTGCTGCCCTCTACAGCAAAACGACTCACAATACCTGTCCATGTTGGCTACTTCCACTTCCTCCACTTCTGTTTCTCTTGAACACCCTCCTATTTTCCCCCTACAAACTCCACAGAGATAACTCTTGTCAAGACTATCTCCAAGTTGCTGAATCTTAACTTTCACCTTACTTTAACCTCCCAGCCACAGTGACACCTTTGACCACACTCTCCTTTGAAACACATTCTTCATTTGGACCCAAGCCACTTTGTTGTTGTTGTTGTTAGGTGCCGGTCGAGTTGGTATCCGACTCATAGCGACCCTCAGAGGGTTTTCAATGGCAGACTAGACTGTTTCGGGATTGCCTTGGGAGTGGATTGCCAGGCCCTGCTCCCATTTTTGCGGTGCTGGGAATCGAACTCAGGACCTCAGAGACTGCAGCGCAGCGCTCTACCAACTGAGCTAAATCCCAGCCCTCTTTTTTCTCCTCCTAACCCACTGGCTGGTCCTTCTCAGTCCTGGTTGCTGCCTCTCCTCTCTAAGCATTCAGGAGGCCCTTTGCTCGATCCTCCAATCTCTTCTCAGTCAATCTTTCCTCACTGGAGGAAACCATCATGGCTTCAAATACACTGAAGATTCTCATGTTTCTCAGGATTGAACCTCACTTCTGAACTTCAGATCCACATACCCAGCTGTCTCTTCATATCTCCAATCTGATGGTGAAAAGGAAGCTCAAACTTAACAGAGAAAGTCTGACTCCCAAATATCCCCCACTCCACCCAGAAATGGCTTTCTTCCATCTCTTCCTTTCAATAAATATAAACTCTATTCTTCAACTGTTCAGATAAAAAAGATCACTGTTGATTCCCCTCTTTTTCTTGTCCCATATTCAATCCACTAACAAATTTTGTTGATTCAGTCTTTAAAATTTATCTCAAATACAACTACTTCTCACACTCTCCACTGCTACCACTCTGGTCCAAGTCATCATCTCTTGCTTGAATTATTGCAGTAATTTTCTGATTATCTCTCTGCTTCTACATACTTCACCCTACAACTCTCTTTTACCAATACAGTAGCCACTAGAAACATGTGGCTGCTGACCACTGGAAATATGGTGAGCACAAACGAAGACTTGAATTTTAAATGTACTTTAATTAATTTAAATACTAAAGCAATATAAAGTATTTTCCCATTAAACATAACTTTACTGCTGTGATAGTACCACAATTCACTTCACTGTTGAAAATTTAACCAACTAAATACCGATGTGCATTTCGTGTAAAATATGTAACAGCATACAATAATAATAATAATAATAATAATAATAATAATAATAATATAGCATTAACTACAATAAATGAGCCTGCAGCTGTACCACTGTGGTGTCAGATCCTGTCAGCTCTCGGAAGCTAAGCAGGGTCCAGCCTGGTTAGTACTTGGATAGAAAACCACCTGGGAACACCAGGTGCTATAGGCTTGGGAGATGGACCCAGCAACCCACTCCCAAAAACAAGCAGCCATTGAAAACCCTATGAATAGCACAGAAGCACTAACAACACTGTTTCATCCGTTGTATATATGGTCACTATGAGTCATACACCAACAAAAGCACCTAACAACAACATAATAAATAACATTAATAATAATGTGTATGTTGATTTCATGTTGAATGATGATGTTTTGGAAAAATGTTTTGGTAACTGGATAAACAGAATCTACCCTTGAAGTTAATTTTATCTTTTTATTTTTCAAAACGCAGTTACTAGATAATTTAGAATCATGTAAATTGCTCACATTATCCACTAAATAGTACTGATCTACCCTTCACATGGCAGTCAAGAGTGATGCTACTGTGTGGAGTAACCATCTACTCCAACTGGAAATCAAAACTCTCCAATTGGTGTGGCATCTCCGCCAGAGTAAGGCCTTATGGTTTACAAAGCCCTATGTCATCTGCAGTCCTTCTTTCTAAACTTGTGACCTGTTAATTTCCCCTTTGCCCTTCAGGTTTCCTCTCCCAGATACCTCCATACCTTACTCTCATTTCCCTCAAGTGTCTGTTTGGTGGTCTAGGCAGCAGAGCTGTCTAACTACTTTGCATCAACTCTTCCTACCATTGCATGAATCTATGATACATATTTATCATCTGTGTATAATCGGGTCACTCTCAGAGGGAAAAGTTTCACAAGAACCCCAATGGCTTTGTCATCTCATTCACTGCTGGGTCTCTAGCACCTGGCACAGTGCCTAACATATACCAGAGCTCAATACTTATTTTTGGCTTAACTGATACACAACTATCTACATGTAAGCATATGATACAAATGCATGAAAGAAGAAAGTGCAGGTAAAACTAAGTCTCCTATCTTCAACTACCATCTAACAATTTCCCTCCTGTCCCTGATCACCACCTACCCACTTAGTTTCCTATTGACAGCTACTGATGCCAGTTCATATATTGTAGATATATATGTAAGCATATATGCAAAAATATCCTTTCTTCCTTACACATGATGGCTACTATCTCCACTTGCATATTGCTTCTTTCACTTAATAATATTGCATCGTAGATGTCTTTCCATATCTATTTATTTAATGCTGCCTCAATATTTATTTTATTAGCTAGATAAGTATTCCCTCTTATGGTTCTAGTAGTTTACTTTTTTGAGCCCCGTAAGCAATAAAAAAGCTTTTAGTGTTACAAATATTTCCACAATGACTATACAAATGTCTTTATGTACACATACCAAATGATTGCACCAATTTAATTTCCCTTTAGAACTGTATGAGAGTATCCATTTCCACCTATCTTCACCAATCAGTGTGTTATGAAATTTTATTTGGAACAATTTTAATGTTACAATAATTCATTTTGGTCTTACTATATTTGGGTTTTAATTTATTGTTATGAGTAAGGTTGAACATCTTTTGTTTAAAAATCATCTAACTGTCCTTCCTGAGAATTATGCCTACCTTTCAACTGGCTATTGATGACGTCATACTAGTATTTCTTTAAATATTAAAAGAGTATGCTTATTCTGTTATACCTACTGTAAATATTTTTCCCAATTTTTTTGCTTATATATATATAGTTTTTGCTTTTATATATACAATTCTTCCTTCTCCCTCCCTCCCTTTAAGAATGCAATTTTATAAATCTTTTAGGACCGTGTGTCAAGCTTTAAAAATTCTGTATGTAGGCCAGACCTGTACAGGTTCACACTTGTAATCCCAGCAACTCTGGAGGCATAGGCAGGAGAATCACAGGTTTGAGGCCAGAGGCAGCTTGGGTACTTTAACAAGACCATGTCTCAAGATAAAAAGTAAAAATAAAAGAGCTGAGTATGCAGCCAAGAGTTAGAGCACTTGCAAAGTATGTGAGATCCTGGGTTCAATCCTCAAGTACTTTAAAAGGGGGGGGGGCGCTGTCTAAATGTAAAAATGGAGGACAGAGTAACTACAAAGTTTATTTATTTACTTTTGTTCTCCAATCTCAAAGTGCACATTATATATAAACATGATATACTTATCTTACAGGTTTTGTGTTTCTAATTCTATATGCTATCTTTTTTTGTTGCTTTTGTTGCCCACAGTACGAGGGGGTTGAACCCAGGACCTCCTGCATGCTAGGCAAGTATCTCTAAGCTGCACCCTAGCCATTTATTTATTTATTTATTTATTTATTTATTTATTTATTTTAAATTTTGAGACAGGGTCTAGTTAAGTTGCACAAGATGCCTCTGGTCACAAATTTGCCTCAGGTTCCCAACTCACTGGCATTATAGCCATGAGCCATAAGTACCTGGTTCTGTATGCTATTCTTATAAACAAATTGTCATTAGTACATATGTTAAAATTTATTGAGTTTGATGTCTTTATTTTTTGGTGCTTGGGACTGAACCTAGGGTCTCCCTCATGCTAGGCAAATGCTCTACCATGAACTTATATCCCCAGCCTTAAAATTTTAAATCCCTGACCCACCTAGAACTTATTTGATGTAAGAAATGAAAAGATCCAAGTTGTCCTCCCTCACCCCACCTCAGATGGTCACTTTTAATTAATAATTCACTCCTCCTCCTCCATGCTGATATGAAATGTACCCTGAGTTTACTTATTTGGGCTAATTTATTGATTTTCTATTCTGTTCCGCTGATCTGCCTATTCATATGTCAGTACCACATGATTTTATTTCAATCATTACTAACATTTCCACAAAAAATAAGCAGAGTGAAGAAAAGAAAGCATCCAGCACTTTTCCTTCTAGTATTATCCTTTTAACTATTATTCATTAATTGTTGTAAAGGACTACCAATTAGTTTCAAATACAGTGCTAAAGAGGTCAAGTCACAGGTCAATTCTGGAATGGGCAGTTTGTTTTGGGGGGGGGGAACCTTACCATCTAGAAAGCAATATATGTCAGTGAAAACAAAGTAAACTAGAGAGAACAGTTATGGACATCTCAAGGGAGACCTATCACCTTTATGTGAAAAATAACTCAGGCCCTGTAGTTCCACAGCACTATCTTTCCAAATGAAACACATGCTAACAACTCAAAATTAATTTTAAAAGACAGCTTATCCAAGTGGACATTCCAAACCTGTGAGCTGAGTACAATATATCCTTGTATAATGTGCATCTCTTGGATAGGGGTAAAGGTAAATAAACTTTGCAGTTACTCTAGCTTCCTTCATTTTTATGTTTAAACACATGTCAGTATCCTCTTTTTTAAAGGTAATTTTCATTTGATTTACTAAGTAGCATAGCTACAATGCACATTACCTATCTGCACATTGTAACACTGTTATGTTCTATTTTCTTCCATTTATGCTTCATCATGCTCAAAGTTCTGAGATTAAATCCAAAGGTAATTACCATTACTGAACTTTTGAACTTGATCGACCACCACAGCACTATAATTGAGTTGGGTAAGAAACAGAAGGTAAAAGTTCATAAATATCTCCAAAGTATAATGGTTAAAGTGAACTCTGGACCCTCCATCTCAGTATTTGGGTTCCAAAATGGAAATCAGGCATCCCACAGTGTATAGATAGGAGGGGAAGATCTGAAATGCACATTCCTGCATATCATAGGCATGGAAGCAAAAGCCTGGGTGTTTTTGCAGCTGTTGGAAAGTAGGACCATTAAGATTCCCCCATACAGACCACCTAACCAGAATCTCCAAAAACCAAAGAAAAGCTCTTTGAAACGCCATAGAAAGAGGCAGCTCTACAGCTCCAAAATCATACTCCTAAAGAGATAACATATCTTGTATATCAATCTTTCTTAAGTACTTTTCCTAGAAGACCAAACCTGTTCTCTTGACTTTAATAACTATTTTTACTTAGAGGATATCTTTAAAAACTATTAGCTAACTCCCTCTTTCTCTGGTATCTGGAATCATAAATGTTTTGGATTCTTCAGTCGGAAGAAAGAAAAAAATTTCTTTATCTTTCCACATGCCAAGATTTAAATGCTGCTTCTTCATTTCTGAAGCAAATTCCTCAATTCAAATGCTGGTATCTGGAATATTATAATTGGGTTCATTAGTTCATTAAACCTCAAGTTAAAAAAAAACTTTAGAAATCTTTTAGTCCATTCTCAGCAAGTCTCTTTCAAGGCTATTTTATACACACACACACACACACACACACACACACACACACACACACACACACACACACA
>VMDO01008064.1:0-86594 GCA_007922755.1 Pedetes capensis | reverse complement strand
TTGCATTCATCATCAAAAAAGACATTTCAAGATCTGTCCTGAAATACAATGTTGTCAGTGATAGAATAATATCCATACACCTACAAGGAAGGCCAGTTAATATGACTATTATTCAAATTTATGCACCCACCACTAAGGCCACAAATGAAGAAAGGGAAGACTTCTATCAGCTTCTGCAATCTGAAATAGATCAAACATGTAATCAAGACATACTGATAATCACTGGTGACTGG
This sequence comes from Pedetes capensis, assembly GCA_007922755.1. Classification (NCBI taxonomy): domain Eukaryota; kingdom Metazoa; phylum Chordata; class Mammalia; order Rodentia; family Pedetidae; genus Pedetes; species Pedetes capensis. The sequence continues at coordinate 86,361 of VMDO01008064.1, read as the reverse complement.
AACGCAAAGGTTGGAAACAAAGAAGAAGGCTCAGTAGTTGGAAAATATGGACTTAGTGACAGAAATGAAGCTGGAGAACGCATGACAGAATTTTGTCAGACCAATGACCTTTTCATTGCAAATACATTTTTTCAACATCATAAACGGAGACTATACACATGGACTTCACCAGATGGAACATACAGGAATCAAATTGACTACATATGTGGAAAGAGACAATGGAAAAGCTCTGTACAAAATGTCAGAATGAGACCAGGTGCTGACTGTGGATCAGACCATCAACTTCTCATATGCAAGTTCAAACTGAAGCTGAAGACAATTAGAACAAGTATACGAGAGCCATGGTATGACCTGGAGTATATCCCACCTGAGTTTAGAGACCACCTCAAAAATAGGTTTAATGCATTAGACACAAATGATAGGAGACCAGAAGAGTTGTGGCATGACATAAAAGATATCATTCAAGAAGGAAGCAAAAAGTTCTTAAAAAGACAAGAAAAAAAGAAAAGACCAAATTACATGTCAAAAGAGACACTGGACCTTGCCCTTGAACTTGGAGCAGCTAAAGCAAAAGGAAGACATGATGAAGTTAAGGAACTAAACAGAAGATTTCAGAAGGCAGCTCGAGAAGACAAAAACAAATATTATAATAACATGTGCAAGGAGCTGGAGGCAGAAAATCAAAAGGGAAGAACGCGCTCAGTGTTTCTCAAGCTTAAGGAAGTGAAGAAACAATTCAAGCCTCAAGTGGCAGTAGTGAAAGATTGTACAGGGAAAATATTAAGTGATGCAAGAAACATCAAAAGAAGATCGGAAGAATACACAGAGTCATTATATAAGAAAGAATTGGTAGATGACCAACCATTCCAAGAAGTTGCATATGAAGAGGAAACAATGGTGTTGAAGAATGAAGTGGAAAATGTCTTGAAAGAACTGGTGAAACACAAGGCTCCAGGAATTGATGAGATACCAAAAGAGATGTTTCAATAAACAGATGCAGCACTGGAGGTGTTAACATGTTTATGCCAACAGATTTGGAAAACTGCTACTTGGCCAACTGACTGGAAGAGATCCATATTTGTGCCTATTCCCAAAAAAAGGGATCCAACTGAATGTGCAAACTATCAGACAATATCATTAATATCACACACCAGCAAAATTCTACTGAAGATCATTCAGAAGCAACTTCAGCAGTATATAGACAGGGAATTACCTGAAAGTCAAGCAGGATTCAGAAGAGGGCGGGGAACCAGGGACGTCATTGTTGATGTCAGGGGGATAATAACTGAAAGCAGAGAATATCAAAAAGATGTCTATCTATGTTTTATTGACTACACAAAAGCATTTGATTGTGTGGATCATAACAAATTATGGATAACACTTCAGAAAATGGGAATACCAGAACACCTAATTGTGCTCATGAGAAATCTGTTCATGAACCAGGAGGCAGTTGTTCGAATAGAACAAGGAAACACTGAGTGGTTTAAAGTTGAGAAAGGTGTGAGTCAGGGCTGTATACTTTCACCCTATCTCTTCAATTTATACGCTGAGCAAATAATCTGAGAAGCTGGACTTTATGAGGAAGAACGTGGCATCAAGATTGGAGGAAGACTCATTAACAACCTGCGTTATGCAGATGACACAACTCTGCTTGCTGAAAGTGAAGAAGATTTAAAACATTTCCTGATGAAGATCAAAGATCATAGCCTTCAATATGGGTTACAACTAAACATCAACAAAACAAAAATCCTTACGAGTGGGTCAGCACGCAACTTCACATTAAATGGAGAAAAGATTGAGGTTGTCCAAGATTTTGCTTGGCTTGGCTCTATAATCAGCACCCGTGGAAGCAGCAGTCAAGAAATCCAAAGACGCATTGCTCTAGGAAAAGCTGTGGCAAAAGATCTCTTTAGAGTATTGAAAAGCAAAGATGTCACATTGAAGATGAAGGTGCGTCTGACTCATGCCATGATATTTTCAGTGGCATCATATGGTTGTGAAAGCTGGACATCGAACAAGAGAGACAGAAAAAGAATTGATGCTTTTGAATTGTGGTGCTGGAGACATCTATTGAATATACCATGGACTGCCAAAAGAACCAACAGATCTGTCCTAGAAGAAGTGCAACCAGAGTGCTCCTTGGAAGCAAGAATGGCCAAACTGCGTCTTATGTATTTCGGACATGTAGTCAGGAGAGAACAATCCCTGGAGAAGGACATCATGTTTGGGAGAGTGGCAGGTCAACGCAAAAGAGGAAAACCCTCCACCAAATAGATTGACACAGTGTCTGCAACAATGGGCTTAAACATAAATAAGATGGTTTGCCTGGCACAGAATCGGCAAGTGTTTCGATCTGCTGTACATAGGGTCGGTCGCTATGGGTCGGACTCGTCTCGACGGCACCTAACAGCAACAACAACAACTCCAGCAGGTGTGCACACCTGAAAGAAGCAAGGCAGAAGCAACACACACAGCCGGGCAAACCTGGGAGAAGCAAAGCATGCAAACGCTTCACTCGGTGCGTGACGAATGTGCTCTGTTCACTCAGAATGAACAGAATGTGAGCACTGAAGGAATAACATGCATTCAAAGCTGGAAACCACACAATCTAAGTTTATTATCTACGTATTTATGTGTGTGTAGCTCTGTATCACCGGCAGCTGTACCACTGTGGCCTCCGATCCCATCAGATCTCAGAAGCTAAGCAGGGTGGGGCCTGATTAGGATTTGGATGGGCCACGGCCTGGGAACACCAAGTGCTGTAGGCTTGGGAGAAGGACCTGGCACACCCACTTTCCCCCAAAAAACAATCAGTCATCGAGAACCCTATGAATAGCAGAGAAGCACTGACAGCAGTGTTTGTCTGTGGTACCGAGGGTCGGGTCACTTTGAGTTGGACATGATCTCGACAGTATCTAACAACAACATAGCTAGCTCTGCATCAACACCCATAGAAGCAGCAGTCAAGAAATGAAAAGACATTGCATTGGGAAAAGCTGTTATACAAGGCCTGTTTGAAATGTTGAAAAGTAAAGATACCACATTGAAGAAGAAGGTGCACCTGGCTCATGACATATTTTCAGCTGCTTCATACGATTGTGAAAGCTGGACACTGAGTTAGGGAGACAGGAAAAGAATGGATGTTTTCTTTATGGTGCTGGAGATGAATATTGAATATACCATGGACAGCAAAAAGAACCAACAGGTCTGTCCTAGAAGAAGTGCAACCAGAATGCTCCTTGGAAGCAAGGATGGCTAGACTGGGTCTTAGATATTTTGGACATGTAGTCAAGAGGGAACAATCCCTCAAGAAGGATATTATGTTTGTGAGAGTAGCAGGTCAATGAAAAAAAGGAAGATCTTCAGCTAGATGGACTGACATAGTGCAACAATAGGCTTAAACTTAAAACAGATCACGTGCCTGGCACAGAGTCATGAAGTGTTTCATTCTGTTGTACATAGGGTTGCAATGGGTTGGACCTGACTCGATAGTACCTAACAACAACAACATAGCTTTATATGAAGAAAATTGATTTCTCTACTCCAACTGAATTTGTATGAATTTCTTAAAAAAGAAGATAGAATTCATGGGCTAAGGAACAAGTACAAGAAATACGTCAAATCACAAAATAGAAGTGTAAAGAGAAATATGTCATGAGAAAAGGGATCAGGCCGACTTTATATTCAATAAATAGCTTCCACAAGTGGAAAAGTATTACAAATAGAGGAAAGACAATAATTCAATTAATGATTGTTGTTGTTGTTAGGTGCCATCCAGTCGGTATCCAACTCATAGCGACCCTCATAGGGTTTTCAATGGCTGACGGTTTCGGGATTGCCTTGGGAGTGGATTGCCAGGACCGTCTCCCATTTTTGTGGTGCTGGGAATCGAACTTGGGACCTCAGAGACTGCAGAGCGGCACTCTACCAACTGAGCTAAGTCCCAGCCCAAATTAATAATAGTAAATAACAAAAATTCTTCCCTAACACTGAGCTGCAAGCTAAAAAGCAGATGTCAAAACACATGTAGCGCAGGATAAAAAGAAACTCACGTGCCTTCAGGCAGCAAGAATGAGTCCCCACCTGCTGCAGCGTGGGTCCAGAGAGTTTCCCAAAGGCCACGTGCCCAAGGCTTGGCTGCTGGCCTGGGGTGCTGTCAGGTGGTGGTGGGACTTTGGGGAAGTGAAGCCTAGTGGGAGGAAGCCAGGTCACTAGAGGCGGCCATCTGAAGGGGATACTCGTACCCCGGGCTCTCTGTGCCTCTCTCTTTGCTCCCAGCAAGCAGGGGGCGAGCAGCCCCGTCTGCCAGGCTCTCCCTACCATGACGTCTTGCCCCACCTGGCCACGGCCTGAAAGCTCTGGAACCAGGGGACAAAATAAACCCTTCCTCCTTCTAAGTTGATTTATCTCAGGTACTTGTTACAGTTATGGGAAGCTGATGAACACACCAACACAGGAAAAGGAAAAGCACAGTGGCTTCTGAGCACACACAAGAAATTACAGTGCTTCACACACAGAATTATCTGGACCAAAACTCAAGAAAATACCAACTCCGGAACAAGTGATACAGAGCAGACATATGAAGATGGGATATGGTAAGGGGAAGAAAGAATAGTAAGCACTGAACAATGATACATATAATTAAATCTGAATGAATGACAAAAAAATATTAAACCGTCTCTGCAAAAAAACTAACGGTTATCCCAGCAGCTTGGGAGGCGGAGGCGGGAGGATTGCAATTCGAGACCAGGACAGTCTGTGTAACTTAGTGAGACCCTATCTCAAAAAGTAGGAAAAAAAATGGGCTGGGGGTGCAGCTCAGTGGTCCAGCACTTGCAAAGCGTGCAAGCGCGAGGCTCTGGGTTCAACCCCCAGTACTGCAAAAAAAAAAAAAAAAAAAAAAAAAAAAAAAAAAAAAAAAAAAAAAAAAAAAAAAAAAAAAAAAAAAAAAAAAAAAAAAAAAAAAACACTAAGGGTCAGAGGTGGGGCAGAATGGGGATAAACAAGGATTCTGAGGGTCTCATCTAAGGGGAAAGGGGATCGAGTAAGGGAAGTCTAAGTGTCCTACAGATCATACCTCATGAAGAAAGGACACGAGAAAGTCATGATGGGAAAAACAAAACATCCAGGTAGAAACGTTAGTTGATTTCAAATACTAATAGGAAATACAAATCTGAATGAGAACGTGGACAGGAAAATCAATCATGGATGGAAAAAGTGGACAGGCAGCAGGACTGCCAAAGGGAAGTAATTGGGAACATTGTGCATTACACCTTTCCTTGTTTCTTCTTCCTTGCTTTTTTGTGGTGCTGGGGATCGAAACTCAGGTCCCTATGAACGCTAGGCAAGTACTCTACCATCGACCAGCTTCATTTTTTCACATTAAATAAGCCAGTTAATAACTGAGAACGCTTCTAGAGTTTCATATAGTTTCTATGCTCTAAGGCCCCCCCTGCCCCCACTTCTGTAAGGCCCTTTTGAACATCAAACAACTCATACAGTCGTAAGAAAGGCCCAACTTGGACCCCATCCCAAAGAGCTTAATTACTGAAATACTAAAAAAAAAAGAAGTCTTGTACTAGCCTGTCTCAAGGTTAAGACATATGCATTTCACTAATTATAGAGGCAGACTAATAGCTAAGCTCCAATACTGCACACAATTTTCTGAGATTAAGGGATGGTCCGATTGGACCCTGCTGACTCCTTTTCTAACACCAGTAGGAGTATGTTGGGCGAAAGTTGCATGGAATGTTGAAAGACTGTTTCAGAGGCTAACTGAAACCCCAGAACTTATCTTCTAAATAGATACCTTTGGTATCATACATCACAGACTGTTAAGAGCCTCTGGAAAGTCACACGGTGTACAATGGGCCTGGGTGTGGCCTGGGTATACGTATTAATGGTCACACACTAATACTACCTCTCCAGCCTTCCGGACTCGTAAAAACTGACAGGCAATCACAAAACCAAGAGTTTTTACAGAAGACAAAAGAGTCATAGTAATACACCCAGGAAACTGCGAAATAGCTTCAGGAGTTTCCAGGGCAATCAGCCATTAGCAGGCAATCAGTAAATCATCTTCCATCTAAACAAAAAGCAAGAACCTAGAAAAAATGAAATACCATTGTCCGGCCCTCATTGCCTACTTGGACTGTGTAATATCTTTGGATTTCTGGCTTCATATCAAGTAACGTAGCTAAAGAATAAAGCAACCAATGAGTCAATCAGGTGCTTGAAAGGTTATTAGTGCTATAATGCTATAAACCAATAAAGACAACCTCCCCCAAATTAAGGTATGTTCATCAGACCATCCAGCTTAACTGAAGTCAAGAGCTTCTCTTCTCACTTAAAATCAATTGTCTTAAATGCGGATAGAAGTGAAGGTGTGATTGAGGGGTTTGGGCATCTACAGATTAGTTATTAAAGATAAGTTCTAAAAATGTGGATCAGTTATGCACTACACCATCCTTGAAACTATTTCAAATTGTATGTGCTACTTGCCAGGTTGTGTACCTACCAATAACATGATATTTTTGTTAGATGCCCTCAAGTTGAGTCTGACTCATAGCAACCCAACATACCTCAGAATGAAAACAATCCCCTACACTGCCCAACATACGATCTTTTTTTTTCTTTTTATGTTTGAGCTCATTGTTGCAGGCACTGTTTCTTCTCATTTTCAGTTGTCTTTTGAATGCCTTCTAACCCAGAGGGCTCATTTTGTTGTACAATATTTGACAATGTTTCTCTGCTATTCATAGGGTTTTCAATGGCTAATTGCTTTGGGAGGGAGCTGCCAGGTCCTTATCCCTAGTCTGTCTTAGTCTGAAAGCTCCACGGAAACGGGTCCATTGTGAGTGGCCCTGCTAGTATCTGAAGTATGAGTGGCATAGATGTCAGCATCGCAGGGACACACCAGCCCCCACAGCACAACAGGCTGACATGGCGAACATATTAAACAACACTAAATCAGATTTTTGCTGTTATTGCTGTTGGTCCTGGGGATTGGATGCAAGTGCCTCCCACATGCTTTTGCAGGTGCTTTACCACTGAGCCACACTCCCAGACCATAATTTACTTTTTACTTTCAAACAGGGTCTTGCTAAGTTATGCAGGCTGCCTCTGGCCTTGAACCTGTGATCCGCCTGCCTCTGCCTCCAGAGTCGCTGGAAGTACAGGTGTGTGCCACTGCATCCGGCTTCCTGAACAAGATTACATCATTCTCTCATAAACACTTCTGTCTTCAAGTACCAAAGACCTTTCATGAAGGTGAGATCATCAGGACTCCTTGGTGTCCTGCGTGTCACATCTTTCAAAGGTCACAGTATTGTGTTCACAACTTCACTTTTGTGTTGGTTAGATAATCTGCACATTGTTGGTTGCAGAGGTGTGCCTCAAAGAAGCATTTTCAAAACTGAGATATTGGCTACAGCGCTTCTTAGATGTTACCACTTAGCAGAGAATAGCATTAAGCAGCAAATATACCAAAAATCTTTTCTAAAACTAAAGTCTTTCACTTTCAAAGTCAGCTATCCTTGGCATCGAATTTGTGCCTCAGCATACATATTTTACTGTGCCAAACAATGTGAGACATGCACTCCCTAAGCCATAAATTCCTCACCTGCAAAGTGGGAAAACAGTAATACTTATTTTACAGAAATGACATGCAGAAAACAAATATACTGTACATAATATAGTTGGCCAGGCATACTGTAAGCTGTTGCTATTGTTAAGTGCTGTTGAGTCAGGTCCAACTCATACCAACCCTACCTACAACAGAATGAAACACACCTAATTCTGTGCCAGGCACGCAATTCTTTTTATGTTTAAACCCATTGTTGCAGTCACTCTATCACTCCATCTAGTTGAGGGTTTTCCTTTCTTTATTGACCTACCACTCACCTAAACACGATGTCCTTCTCCAGGGATTGGTCCCTCCTGATAACATGTCCAAAATACCTAAGACCCAGTCCAGCCATCTTTGCTTCCGAGGAGTTCTCAGGTTGCACCACTTCTAGGGCAGATCTGCTGGTTCTTTTGGCAGTCCATGGTATAGTCAATATTCATCTCTAGCACCATAATTCAAAAGCACCAATTCTTCTCCTCTCTCCTTAGTCAATGTCCAGCTTTCACAACCATGATACAAATGAAAAATACCATGGCATGAGCCAGGTGCACCTTCATCTTCAGTGTGACATCTTTACTTTTCAACACTTTAAAGAAGTCTTTTGCAACCATTTTTCTGAATGCAATGTGTCTTTTGATTTCTTAACTGCTGCTTCCATGGGTGTTGATTGTGGAACCAAGTAAAGCACAATCTTGGACAACCTCAAACTTTTCTCCATTTATCTATCATAAAGTTACTTTTTGACCCAGTTGTAAGGATTTTTGTTTTGTTGATGTTGAGGCACAATCCATACAGAAGGCTGTGTTCTTTGATCTTCATCAGTGAATATTTAGCAAGCAGAGTTGTGTCATGTGCATAATGCAGGTTGTTAATGACTCTACCTCCAATCATGATGCCATGTTCTTCTTCATGAAGTCCAGCTTCTTGGATTATTTGATCAGCATAGAGACTGAAGAAGTATGGTGAAAGGATTGTTGTTGTTAGGTGCTGTCGAGTCGGTACCCGACTCATAGTGACCCTACATACAACAGGCGAAATACTATTGTCAGTGCTTCTGCTGTTCATAGGGTTTTCAATGGCAGATTGGTTATTGGGAGCGGGTTGCCAGGTCCTTCTCCCAATGGTGAAAGGATACAGCCCTCATATTCACCTTTCTTGACTTTAAACAAGGCAGTGTCTCTTGTTCCATTCAAATGACTGCCTTTGGGTCCATGTACAGACTTTTCATGACTACAATCAAGTACTTTGTTATTCAGAATCTCTTTTGGCATATAATTTTGTCTTTTCTTTTTTTCCTGTCTTTTGAATACCTTTTTGCTTTTCTTATGAATGATGTCTTTGATGTCATGCCACAACTTGTCTGGTCTTTGACCATTAGTATCTAATGTATTAAACCCATTCTTATGGTGGTCTCTGAACTCAGGTGGAATATACTCAAGGACATTCCTTGGCTCTTATCCACTTGTTCTAATTTTCTTCAGTTTTGGTTTGAACCTGCATATGAGCAGTTAATGGTCTGATCTTTGTTTCTAACTTTTGCACTCCAGTCACCAGCAATTATCACTGCATCCTGATTGTATGTTTGCTCTATTTCAGATTTGCAGAAGCTGGTAAAAATATCCCTTTTTTTCATTTATAGCCTTAGTGGTGGGCATGTAAATTTGAATAACAGGCATATTAACCTGCCTTCCTTGTAGGCGTATGGGCATTATTGGATCACTGACAGCATTGTACTTCAGGTCAGATCTTGAGATGTCTTTTTTGATAATGAATGCAACCTCATTTCTCTTTAATGTCATTCCTGGCAGAGTAGATCATATGATTATCTGATTCAAAATGGCCCACGCCAGTCCATTTGAGCTCACTGATGCCTAGAATGTTGATGTTTATGTGCTCCATTTCCCTTTTGATGATTTCTAATTTTCCTACATTCATATTACCTACATTCCATGTTCCAATTATTAATGGATGTTCAGAGTTGTTCGTTCTCAATTTGAGTTGTGCTACATCAGCAAATGGAGGTCCCTAGGGCTTTACATTCACTTTGAGGGGGCAACTCTTCCCCAGTCATCTTTTGATTGCCTTCCAACCTGGGAGAGGGGCTCATTTTGGGGCACTATAACTGGCAGTGTTTCTCTGCTCTTCATAGGGTTTTCCTTGGTTAATAGTTTCAGGAGTTGGTTAGTCATGTCCTTCTCCCTAGTCTGTCTTAGTCTGGAAGTGCAGCTGAAACCTGTCCACTATGGGTAACCCTGCCGGTATCTGTAATGCCAGTGGCATAGCTTTCAGCATCACAGCAACACACAACTCCCAAATCAAGTGACATTTTTTTCTTGAAAGAATTAAAACATCTATGTTTTTCATTTCTGCCTTATCTTAACACCTCCTGTTTACAAAAGGATTCTTCTAAGGATCTCTAAGGACAATCTAAGGATTGTGACAGCCTCTAAATAGTCTAAGAATTCTTTCACTACAGTGTTAAGGTAAATAGCAACACAGATTATTAACTTCAGAGGCAAACAGGAAATGAGAAGATGAGAGGTCTGTGGGTCAGAGGTCGCTAAATTTGAACTACTGTGATGAAGGAGACTGGGCAGCTTCCCATAGGGCAAGAAGTAAGAAAACAGATCTTTCCCTCTGATCAGCTCCAAAAGTAAGGCTATTCCAGAAGCTAGTGGGGAAGCTCTAACTCCCCTCTAAGAATAACGAGCTTCCCTCCTAAAGTAGATGGGAGCAGCAGCAATGAGAAACGTCTGTTCTTGGCACAGAATGACCTCACTACCACCACACCTCAGGTGACGTGGGGCTCTTCTCTTAAGAGTAAATTTAAAACCTCTTTGGGGAAGCAGGACACAGTGGTGCACACCTGTACTCCAGTAACTCAGGAGACGGATGCAGGAGGATCACAGCTTTGAGGCCAGAGGCAGCCTGCCTGACTTAGCAGGACTCTGACTCAAGACAAAAGTAAAAAATTGGCTGAGGGTGCAGATCGGTGACAACAGCACCTCCAAAGCACATGCGAGGCCCTAGGTTCAACCCAGCTACCTCAAATAAATAAGTGAATACATAAATAAATCCTATTCCAGGGTAAAAGAATAATGCACAATCATCTGCCCTTACCACAGTGTGTGTCTGTGTGTGTACGTGTGTGTGTGTGTGTGTGTGTGTGTACAGAGATGCACCAATACAACAGTTTGGATTTATGTATTTTAGCACAGATTTTTTAAAGAAACAAGTTAAAGGTTTGGTATACATTTAATTATCAAACTGATCTTACAAAAACAACTCTCATACAACATGGGGTGTACTGCGTGCCTCTCCCACATTAGAGCTAGTGCTCCTCCCCTGCAACCCTTTACCTCCACTCCACACCCACACACATTCTTCTGCTGGGCACTGCAGCAGGGGCGCTGCGGATGTTATGAAAGCCCTCGCCTGCCAGCTTCCTCATGCCTTCCTGCTGAATAGGTGAGAAATACTACATGACATGGGGCCTTACCCCACCTCTCTTTGTGGCATTTTTAAATAAAATAAGATCAAATCTCAAAGGCCTATCTGGTTTGAGAGAACAATGAAAATAATCAAATAGTAACGATACATAATTGTAAACAAGAACAAATGCGCCCCATGTCATGATTTGCTCAAACAACACACACACCAGTCAGTTTCTCAGAATGAATGTACTGTCACACGCTCCGCAAGAAGAGAAGGGCCCGCCTCGCATGGATTTGCTTTTAAACGCCAGAAGAAAATCCCAGAGAGACTCTGGCTGCCTAACAAATAAATCTAGGATTATGCCACCAAATTTATTGTGAAATATCAACAAAGGAGGTTCCAAGTTGTTTCTTCCTTTGACAAATACCCCAAGATAATTTATACAATTTTAATCAACCCAAACAGTTTCGATACAAACAACACAGAACACATGCTAACTGTTAGGGAGGTACTGATCAAATTAATTACTAGGGGATGTAGGTAACATCAGCACGCCTTGGAAGGGACAAGACCTATTCAAATCAAAAGACTAAATGAAATTATGAGAGAATAATTGAGACAAAAAAGAATGATATGCCAGGAAGAGTTCATTTTCATACCATGAACATTAAATTGCTCTTTTAACATTTTAACTATACTTCTCATTTATCCTGATTAACAAACGCAGTGTGGTCTATTAAGAGTGCCTTCTATTTGGTCCCTCCTATTATTAATGTAGACTTTAAATTAAACTCTGTGGATAAAGGAATCCTTTAATTTGAGAGAGAGAGAGAGAGAGAGAGAGAGAGTGTCTTTTTGAACATTAAGGGTATAAAGACAGTATCTGATGAAAATGATAAGCTCACCTAACCCAGTACTGATAGATAAAATTATAAAAGATGTTTAACTGCTTATGTGGGTGGTGGTGGTAACACGCAGCACAAACTTCAAACTTCATCAAGAGATTCCTGATGCCTACAAAAGTATTAAGTTGCTAACCTTGTTTGAAAAAGAAAAGCCAGAATAAAGCCTTCTAAATTTTCTAACAGTACAGAAGAAGTGGGGGGAAAAACCTGGCAGTGTTTCTGCAAGCAGGTAAGACCTTTCTATTAACCAATACCACTAAACTTTTGAGAGCTCCTTAACCAGGAGGCATCCTCTAAACACTCAGAAAGTTACTCCTAGAGATTCAAAGATTGAGAGGCAGGATATAAGGCCAAAGACAAGAAGAAGGATCAGCTAGGCACAGTGGCACACACCAGTAATCCAACAGACTCAGGAGGTAGACGCAGGGGGATGGCAAGTTAAAAGGCCAAGGGCAGCCTCCATAACTTAACGAGACCTTGACTGAAAATAAAAAATGTGCTAGAGATGCAGCCTAGTGGTAGAGCATTTGCAAAGTATGTTTGAGGCCCTGGGTTCAACCTCCAAGTACCGCCAGAAAAAAAAAAATGTATTTAATCAAAGACTTTCATACATATGCATAAGGTAGCAAACTCAAGATACATAAATGCACACCAGAACACATTCTAAGAAAAAGAAGATAAAGCCTGTTAAGAACAAGTGCAGATCAAATCTACGAGATCCAAATCAGACACAGGAAGGAGCAGCAGCTCATGAGTCTCCACTTGAAATTCCTGAAGCGCTACCACAAAACCAGTCTGACACCTTCTCTTCCTGGGTCAGAGCGAGCCATTGAAAGCATACTTTACAAGCTCAGGGCGAGCTGCGGAATGAAGCGTGCTATACCCAACTCGAAACTCATCCCCTTTAGCCCTAAGCCTTCTCCCAGAGAAAACAAAGCGTTCGTGGAAAAGAGACTGAAATGCAGAGGACAGAAAAGAGGAGAGGGCAGAGAAGGGGGGAAAGGATGTGAGAAAAGACAGGTTCCCTAGTTACCTGCTATCCTCCTCCCTTTCTCCTTCTTCACCATCTGCTCCCTCGGTTGAGACCTCAGAATCCCACCAGAAGACACTGTCATCCCCGGCAGGGCTGCTCTCGCTTTCCGTCTCCATGGTGTATTTAAAAGATTTAAACTTCCAGGCATGGGACACAGCATCAACGCCCAGCCCAGGCTGTGCGGCTGCGCTGATGCACACTGGGCGGTGTGGCTGCCAGCCCAGCGGTGGTAGGCGCTCCTGCTGGTTTCCTTACACTTGCAGTGCCGGCAGGAAATCCGGAGCCGCACACCCAAGGCACCTGACTGCTCACCTGTCACACCTCAGACCCTCCCACTGCCTTGGGCTCCGTGACCTACATAACCGAAAGCAGAGTCCAACTGAGGGTGATTTTTCACAAATTACTCATTTTTAATAACTATTGTTCTCTTCTCAAAGTGTCCAGATAATAAGTTAAAAATAGGTATTTTCAAAAAATGGACCTTTTCATTAATACCTTCCTGCAATCTCATGCTTAAGAAAAGTAAACAGAAAACTAGAAAGGAAAACTGCACGTGAAGGTGTCCTGGGCCAGGCACAGTCAGACCTCACAGTTAAGCAAGATCACGATTAAAGACAAGATATGCATTGTCTAGGGATCTGCCCAGCTTCAAACCTTCTGTTACACCCATCTATCCCTCCTCTAAGTAATGACTGCCATATGTACCTTTACTCGCCTGCAGCCATACCACTGTGGCATCCAATCAGTCACATCTCAAAAGCTAAGTAGGTTGGGACCTGGTTAGTGCTTGGATAGAGGCCGCCTGGGAATACCAGGTGCTGTAGGCTTGGGAGAAGGATCCAGCAACGCACTCCCAAAAATCAGTCTGCCATTGAACACCCTGTGAACAGCAGAGAAACACTGACAATAGTGTTTCACCTGTTGTACGTAAGGTCACTATGAGTCAGACACCAACTTGACGGTACCTAACAACACCGCCCTTTACTCAGGTGTCCATAGTGAAGCAGGAAAACCTGGCTTATCCACAGTCCATGAAAGCAAAAAATAGGTGTCACAAACTGAAATACACTGATAATTACATGAAATAAAAATGTGAATAAAACGTTACACAATTACATTGAAGACATCTATGCTGGCAATAAAATGACTTACTGGAAAAGAAGAGAGAAGTGTAGCATCCACGACACTGTGAATAACACAAATGTTACTTAGAAAACAGCCATGGTGGGGCCAACCATCAGTATCTCACAGAGTGACGGTTATTTGTCTTCTACCAAGCAGCAACAAGCTGCTGAGCCCCAACTTTCCAGGAAATCTAACCAGATTTTTAAATGGGAGAGAAGGGGAAGATATCCACTGGGCTACTTTTGAATTTTTACATTTGAAAATATAGAAAATGAACTTCTATGGCCGGCGCGGTGGCGCATGCCTGTAATCCCAGCAGTTCAGGAGGCAGAGGCAGGAGGATCGCAAGTTTGAGACCAGAGGCAGTCTGCGTAACTTAGCGAAACCCTGTCTCAAAAAGTTTAAAAAAAAAAAAAAAAGGGCTGGGAGTGCAGCTCAGTGGTCCAGCAGTTGCAGAGCATGCAGGCGCAAGGCCCTGGGTTCAACCCCCAGTACCGCAAAAAAAGAAAGAAAATGAACTTCTAGCTAACTTTTCTTACACAATAAATACCCTTTCCCTCTATAAAACCACAACTTATGTAATACATACTATTTTGATCTTGCCACTCTGAAATTTTACATTTTATTTATATATTCATTTATTCATTTAAGTATTTACGGGTTGAACCCAGGATCTTGTGCATACTCTGTAAGTGTTCAATCATGGGCTGCACTCCCAGCTCAGTTTTTTATTTTTTTTCTTGAGACAGGGTCTTGCCAAGTTACACGGACTGCCTCTGACCTTGAAACTGTGATCCTCCTGCCTCCTCCTTCCAAGTCTCTGGGATTACATGTGTGCCACCATGCCGGGCATCATGTTAGCCTACTTACTAGAAGACAAAATTTGTTTTCAAGCTTGGGAATCTATTTAGAAAACAAATTGTTATTAACAGCAGGTGATGTGGAAAAATTCCTTAATACTTTACAAAGAGACATCTTCCAAATTAGTCTAATAGTCCTATCCAAGGCAAATCCACAGCAAATTCTGACCTGAATAGTTTTTCAAAAAAAAAAAAAATGAAAGGACCATTGTGACCTGATAAATCTCTTATCATCTTCCAAAGATTATGAAGATGGGAATTAAATTTAATCTCTTCTTACTGTATCTATTAAAATAAATGCCCAGTAGATCAGAAATTTAAATACAAAAATTAAGCCATAAAAGAATATCATGGGAAAGCTTTTTAAAGTCATCTCACAGGAAGAAATTTCTAAGTATAATTTTTATGAAGCTCTGAACCCATAAAACAAATATATCTTACTATAAAAAAATTTTAATTTTCCATAACAAAAAACATTATGAGCAAAGTTGAAATGCAAATTGAAAAAAAAAATTAGAACGTACCACAAAGTTAATGTTTTAAATACATAGAGAGCCTACAAATCTCTTAACATCCAATAACCCAAAAGACAGGTTGGCAAAAAGCAAAAAAATAATAACTAGAAAAAAACACAAAGGGTGCAAGCTGTTATGGCGCATGCCTGTAGTCCCAGCAACTCAGGAGACAGAGGCAGGGGTTCTGTGAGTATACTCACTCACTTAAAATAAGTACACTGCTACTCCTAGTTTCAGTAATGCTTCAACTCTGTGCTCATAAAAAAGAGAATTAAGTTCCTATCTGCTCCTTTAATTTCTTTCCGGAAACTGGCATTTCTCCCACCTTCCTCTGTACCGGAAATTTCTTCTGAGAATTTTATCAATTGCAAAAATAATTATAGCCTTCTGAAGAATAAAGCAGAAGTGAAAAATTTACTATGGATGGCTCTTCAGAAATATAGTTTTATCTTTACATTTTAATGATACATAAATTTGTTGTTATTGTTAGGTGCCGTCAAGTTGGGTCTGACTCATAGCGACTCTATGTAAAACAGAAAAACACTCTGATTCTGTGCCAAGCACACGATCTTTGTTTAAGTTACCTCATTCTTACAGACACTGTGTCAATCCATCTAGTTGAGGGTTTTCCTTTTTTTCATTGACCTGCCACTCTCCCAAACATGATATCCTATTCCAGGGACTGGTCCCTCCTGACAACATATCCAAAACACTTAAGACCCAGTCTAGCCATCCTTGCATCCAAGGGGCACTCTGGTTGCCCTTCTTCTAGGACAGTTATATTGACCTTTTTTGCAGTCCATGGTATATTCAATATTCATCTCCAGCACCATAATTCAAAAGAATTAGTTCTCCTGTCTCCTTTATTCAATGTCCAGCTTTAAAAACTGTATGATGCAATTAAAAATACCATGCCATGAGTCAGGTGTGCCTTCATCTTCAATGTGACATCTTTACTTTTCAACACTTGAAACAGGTCTTTTGCAACAGCTTTTCGCAATGCAATGTGTCTTTTGATTTCTACTGCTTCCATGAATGTTGATTGTAGAACCAAGTAAAGCAAAATCTTGGACAACCTCAATCTTTTCTCCATTTATCATGAAGTTCCTTGCTGACCCTGTTGTACAGATTTTTGTTTTGGTGATGTTGAGGCACAATCCATACAGAAGGCTGTGTTGTTCTATCTCCATCAGGAAATATTTCAAATCCTCTTCACTTTTGGCAAGCAGAGTTGTGTCATCGGCATAATGCAGGTTGTTAATGAGTCTTCCTCCAATGATTATGCCACATTTTTCTTCATAGAGTCCAGCATCTTGGATTATTTGGTCAGCATAGAGACTCAAAAGGTGTGTTGAAAGAATACATCCCAGATATACATCTTTCTCTTCTTTAAATTGGGCTGTTTCCTTGTTCTGTTTAAATGACTGCCTCTTGGTTCATGTACAGATTCCTCATGAGTACAATTAAGTGCTCTGGTATTCCGATTTTTCACAGTGTAATCCATAATTTGTTATGAGCCACACAGTCAAATGCTTTTGCATAGTCAATAAAAGACATCTTTCTGGTATTCTTTGTTTGGGGTTAATATCATCTGACATCAGCAATGATGCCTTGGTTCCATGTCATCTTCTGAATGCAGCTTGATTTTCTGGCAGTTCTCTGTCTATATACTATTGCAGTCGCTTTTGTATGATCTTTAGTCAAATTTTGCTTGTCTGTGATATTAATGATACCATTCAATAGTTTCCACATTTGGTTGGATCACCTTTGTTGGGAATAGGCATAAATATGGATCTTTTCCACTCAGTTGGTTAGGCAGCTATTTGCCAAATCTCTTGGCATAAACAAGTGGGCACTTCCAGTGCTGCATCTGTTTGTTGAAACATCTCTACTGGTATTCCATCAGTTCCTGGAGCCTTGTGTTTCAACAATTCCTTTAGGGCAGGTCCCACTTCTTCCTTCAGTACCATTGGTTCTTGTTCATATGCAAGCTCTTAAAATGGTTGGTCATCCATCAATTCTTTTTGGTATGACTCTGTGTATCACTTCCACCTTCTTTTGATGTCTCCTGCATTGTTTAATATTTTCGCAATAGAATCCTTCACTATTGCCACTTGAGGCTTGAATTTTTTCTTCAATTCCTTAAGCTTGAGAAAAACAGAGTGTTCTTCCTTTTTGATTTTCTATCTCTAGCTCTTTGCATGTGTCATTATAATATTTTGTTTTGTCTTATCGTGATGACCTTTGATATCTTCTGTTTAGTTTCTTAACTTCATCATGTCTTCCTTTTACTTTAGCTGGTTGACATTCAAGGGCAAGTTTCAGAATTTCTTTTGACACATAATTTCTTTTCTTTTTTTCCTGTCTTTTAAATAACCTTTTCCTTTCCTCAAAAATGATGTCTTTGATGTCATGCCACAACTCGTCTAGTCTTCTATCATTAGTGTCTAACACACCAAGCCTATTCTTGAGATGGTTTCTGAACTCAGGTGGGATATGCTCAAGGTCATACCTTGGCTCTCATACACTTGTTCTAATTTTCTTCAGTTTTAGCTTGAACGTGCATATGAGTAGTTGATCATCTGATCCACAATCAGCAGCTGGTCTTGTTCTGACCTTCAATACTGAGGTTTTCCAACATCTCTTACCACAAATGTAGTCAATTGGTTCCTGTATGTCCCATGTGGTGAATTCCATGTGTACAGGTGCCACTTATGTTGGTGAAACAATGTATTTGCAGTGAAAAGGTCATTAGTCTGACAAAATTCTATCATGTGATCTCCACCATCATTTGTGTCACCAAGGCCATATTTTCCAACTTTTGCATTCCAGTCAACATTAACTATCAGTACATCCTGATTGCATGTTTGATCTATTTCAGAATGCAGAAGCTGGTAAAAATATTCCTTTTCTTCATTTATAGCCTTAGTGGTGGGCATGTAAATTTGAATAACAGTCATATCAACTGGCCTTCCTTACAGGCATATGGATATTATTCTATCACTGACAGCATTGTACTTCAGGATCAGTCTTGAGATATCTTTTTTGATGAAGAATGGAACCCCATTTCTCTTTAATCTGTCATTCCTGGCATATTAGACCACATGATTATCTGATTCAAAATGGCCCATGCCAGTCCATTTTAGCTCACTGATGCCTAGAATGTCAATGCTGGTGCACCCTGTTTCCCCTTTGGCAATTTCTAATTTTCCTACATTCATACTATGTACATTTCATGTCCCATATTAACTGACACTTACCATTATTCCTTCTCATTTTGAGTTGTGCCATATCAGCAAATGGAGGTCCCAGGGGATTTATTCCATTCTCATCATTCAGGTAGACTCTACTTTGAGGAGGCAACTCTTCCCCAGTTATCTTTTGAGTGCCTTCCAATCTGGGGGGCTCATTTTCAGGCACTATATTTAACAGTGTTTCTCTGCTATTCATAAGGTTTTCAATGGCTGTTTCAATAGTGGGCTGCCAGGTCCTGCTCCTTAGTCTGTCCTAGTCTGGATGTTCAACTGAAACCTATCTACCATGGGTGGCCCTGCTGGTATCTGTAATACCAGAAGCCATAGCTTTCAGCATCACAGCAACACCAAGCCTCTACAATATGGCAAACTGACTGATACATGGGGGACTGGTTCATTAGATGAGATAAATGTACACATAGGAATTAATATATTAACAATGAGGGAAACTGGAAATGGGAAAAATGGTAATTCTCCACTATCTACAACTTTTTGTTAAATCAGACTATTCTAATTTTACAAAAAGAATTGCTATTTTAAGTAATGAGAAAAATAATTCAAAGTGGGTGAAACAGAATAATTTATTGGCTCATGTAGATGAAAATGCCTGCAGCCATACCACTGTGGCAACCCCTTCCATCATATCTCAGAAGCTAAGCACGGTAGTGCCTGGTTAGTATTCAGATGGGAGACCACATGGGAATACCAGGTGCTGTAGGTTGGGAGGAAGAGCTGGCAACCCACTCCCAGAAAACAATCAGCCACTGAAAACTTTATGAATAACAAAGAAGCACTAACAATACTGTTTCACCTGTTGTACATAGGGACACTATGTGTTGGAAACCAACTCAAAAGCACCTAACAATAGATGAAAATACATAAGGCTTGGTCCTACCACAAGCACAGAGATTCAGGAGTTCAGAATGCATCAGAAACACATCTCTGTATTTGGCATCTTTGTTCTCCAGGTGTTGACTATAATCTTAGGTTTTGTATACAGACGGTTTT
The DNA here is from genome assembly GCA_007922755.1 of Pedetes capensis. Taxonomy (NCBI): domain Eukaryota; kingdom Metazoa; phylum Chordata; class Mammalia; order Rodentia; family Pedetidae; genus Pedetes; species Pedetes capensis. The sequence goes on along the minus strand of VMDO01008064.1, from coordinate 66,599 downwards.
GCTAAAACTTTTGTTTTGAAGATTCAACTCTGTTCCAATTGACTGAATAATTATGGAATAACCTGAACAAGGTATAAATTTTCCATTGCTTATGCTTGATTTCATCTAACAGAAATATTAGGTCAGGTCAGCAAACTTTTTTGGTTAAGGGCCAGATAATAAGCAGTTTAGGCTTTGTGGACCACGCTCTCTGTTACAACTGCTTCGCACAGCCTTTGTAGAAGAAAAGCAGCACACCATAGTCAATGTATAGACATGGTTGTCTTCCAATAAAACTTTATTAACCCAAACAATCAGGGGCTCAGTGTGTTGACCCCTGAACTAAGTGAACAAAAAGAAAACTGCACACAGCTAACCAAAGTCACTTAGGACACCCAAAACACACTCAATGCACAGGACACTGATCCATACCCACCCACATCTGGAATGGTGGCTGTTCCTCCCACTGTGAGAAGTCTTCTTCCTCCACTTAGCCCTTCAACTCATCGGGAGGCCATAGTCCAAACTCTCTTCACTCTGCAATGTTATCCTCTTTCCTTACCCTAGGCTTAGGGTTTCCTTAGGGTCCAGTTAGGATCAGGGTTAGGGGTTTTGATGTCTCAGTTTAGCAATACAAGTTTCTAGTTCACAAAGTTACTGTGAGAACTAGAAGTTCTTCTATGTGATACGCCCAGAACACATCCCTGACACCCAGTGTTTTCTGTTTCTTACCTTCTGCTTCCATCATTGTAGGGAGTTTCCAATTGCTGCTGTAACAAAGCCCTCCAAACTTGTTGTTTATTGTTAGATGCTGTGTGCTCGCTATGAGTCAGACCCAACTCAACAACACCTAACAACAATTCTAAACTCAGTGACTTAAAACAATACAAACTTGTTACCTTATAATTTTGGAGGTCAGAAGACCAAAATCCACCCTGTTGGACTAACATCAAGGTGTCAGCAGGCCTGGCTGCTTGAGGAGAGGAGAGGAGAAGATCCACTTGTTTCCTTGCCTTTTTTTGGTTTCTAGAGGCTGTAACATTACTGGGCTCGTTCCCCTTTCTCACATCTTGCCAACCTCTTGCTTCTGTCATTACATTTACTACCCTCTCTGTCTCCTGCCTCTCTCCTGGTAAGAATCCCTGTGACTACCTTAGGCCAACCGAGATAATCCCAGATAATCTACCAGTTTCACAGTCCTTCATTTAATCACATCTGCTAGGTCTTCTTTGCTGCACGTGGTAAACTGATATGCTTCCAAAAACATGGTCATGTCCTAGTCCCCAGAATTTACAAATGGTACCTTATTTGGAACAATGGTCTTTGCAGATCTGATCAAGATTTTTGAGATGAGAAGATAATCCTGGATTATCCACATGACCTTTAAATGCCATCCCAAGTATCACTGTAATAGAGGTAGGGGGCAAGTGGGGGGGCAGTTTAGACACACAGAAGAGAAAATACTGATGTGAAAATGGAGACAGACTGGAGTGAGGAAGCCATAGGTACAAGATGCCAGTGGCTACCAGAAGCAAGAAATGGCAAGGACTGGCTTCCACCCTGGAGCTTCTGGAGGGAGCACCTTGACTTCAGACTTCCAGCTCCAGGGCTGTGAGAGAACACACTTCTGCTGCTTCAGCCACCAACACTGTGGTAATCTGTTACAGCCACAGAAAAGTAACATGGGCACCAGCTCTAGGGATTAAGATGTAGACAAATTTCAGAGACCATTATTCATCTCTATTCACGTCTTCCCTAATTCTCTTTGGATATATTTTGGTATTCTTTTTCTCTCTTCTTGAGCTAGATGGGTAATTTACTTATTATAGTTATTTCTTGCTAATATGAATATTTAACATAAATAATCTTTCCATAGATACTAAGATTTAAATAAATTTTATTTTATTATCATTTTCTTTATTTTTTTTATTTCTTGTTTGGTCAAAAAATTATTGAAAGAGCTGGGCATGGTGAAGTTGTTGTCAGGTGCCATCGAATTGGTATCCAACTCATCTAGACCCTACATACAACAGGCAAAACACTATTGTCGGTGCTTCTCTGCTATTCGTAGGGTTTTCAATGGTTGGGAGTGGGGGTTGCCGGGTCCTTCTCCCAAGCCCATAGTACCTCCGTGTTCCCAGGCGGTCTCCCATCCAAGCACTAACCAGGCCCAACCCTGCTTAGCTTCCGAGATCTGATGGGATCGGACACCACAGTGGTACGGCTGCAGGCGGGCATGGTGATGCATGCCTGTAATTACAGCACTTGGGAGGCTAAGGCAGGAGGATCGAAGTTCAAGGACAGCTTGGACTATACAGTGAGCTCCAGCCTAGCTTGAACTAAAGTGAGACCCTGTCACAAAACAATAACAAAAAATTACTGAAATAATTTTAACTTGCTCTACAGTGCACCATCACGGGGAAAAAAATGGTCATCTGTGTATGCCTGTAATCCTAGCTCTCAGCACTAAAGCAGGAAGATCACAAATTCAAGGCCAGCTTGAGCCATACATGAGTTCCAGGCCAGCTCGGGCTACATAGAGAGTCTTTGTTTCAAAGAAATTAGTGAAAGATTTTTAATTTCCAAGTGACAGTGAATTTTTGTCACTCCTTTATTTCTGCAATTACGTGTGTGTGTGTGTGTGTGTGTGTGTGTGTGTGCGCGCGCGTGTGTATATAAGGGGGGACTCATAAAAAGCTGCCTGCAGCTGTAGCCCTGTGGCATCCAATCCCGTCAAATCTCGGAAGCTAAGCAGGGTCGGGCCTGGTCAGTACCTGGATGGGAGACCGCCTGGGAACACCAGAAGCTGTAGGCTTGGGAGAAAGACCTGGCAACCCCCTCCCAAAAAAATCAATCTGCCATTGAAAACCCTATGAACAGCAGAGAAGCACTGACAATAGTGTTTCCCCTGTTGTAAGAGGGTCGCTATGAGTCGGATACCGACTCGACGGCACCTAACAACAACAACATAAAAAGCTGGAATTTATTTATAAAAACTGCTTACTTATTTTTGCATTTTCAAACTTCAGTCGCCTTCAAAATACTGTTTGACGCAGTACACTTATTGAGATGTTTTTTTCCACTGCTCAAAAGAAGTTTTTAACTTATAGATTCTGATGCCTTTTGGTGCTTCTGCAGTTTTTGCTTCACCTCCTGTAGATCAGCAAAAGGTTTCCCTTTCATGACTTTTTTTCCTCTAAGGAAACCAAAAAAAAAAAAAAAAAAAAAGTCCCACGGGGCAGGATAGGGTGAATAGGGAGGTGAGGCACAAGGGTCATTCTGTTTTTAGTCAAAAACTGCCGAAAACTCAGCGCAGTGTGGGCAGGTGCACTGTGCTGGGAAGAACCAATTACCTGTTTGCAACAGCTTGGAATGTTTCTTCCGCCAGTCATGCTGCCACCTTCTCATAACTTCAGACGGTAAACACTTGGGTTGGCGTTTTGACCTGGAGGAATGAATTCCAAGTGCACAATACCTCTCCCATCAAAGAAACAGACGGACATTGTCTTCGTGTTCACTTCTGGTGTTTGGGGGGCCCCTTCATAGATGTGTGCGTGCAAGCAAACACAGGTGTGCATCTGAAGTCAGCTTTGCAAAGTAGCTAAAATAATTAGCCTGGCAGTCAAACCTGAGTTCAAATCCCAGCCTTGCTGATTACTGTAGGGCCCCGCGCAGGCTATTGAATCTAAGCTTCAATTTCCTTATCTGCAAAATGGGGTTAATATGACCTACATGAGAAGGACACTGGGACAATTAAAGGTGATAATATGCACCATGGATTTGGCATTGTACATACGACACAGTAAGTGCCTAAAGAGATGGTTCTTGCTGTGTAAACTCTCATATAAAATGCCAAAACCAACTCCGACATCTAAAACCTGGCCCTTAAAAGGCATTCAAAATTTGAATGGCATCATCACATGGCTTTAAATATGGAGTATTAAATAATATCTACTTATTATGAAGCTGGTGCTGAGAACACAGACAAACTCACGACGGTATCCCACTGCTGAAGAATGAAGTGCAAACTCCCCCAGACGGCATGCGTCACCTGTCCTCCTGTCCCCATCTACCATCTAGCTTTACGTCTTCTGTCCATCAGCCAGACCAACTGCTCACGCTTCTCTACCTGCTTTGTGTCATTTCAAGTTCTTTATAGTGGTGGTTCCTTATATCTTTCATGCACTCCATAACAACTAACCACACACACCACACACGCGCGCGCACACACACGCGCGCACACACACCCTACACAAAATTCTATTTGTCCTTCTAAATTCGTTTAGTATCATCACTTTTAAGAACACTTCCCTGATCTACTCAGATATAAATTTATATAAATAAAAACTGGCAATGTCAGAACTATAAAAGGAGGCAGGAAAGATGAGAGCGCAAGGGGAAGGAAACAATACCAACGGAAAGAAAGCCTGGGGAGGAGGGGGACTGAGGAGAACGGTCTCTGAATGCACGCGTCTGAAGCACAGGAGGAGCCCTCATCCAGTGCCAAGTTAAAAATAAATAATTAATCAAGAGACCACTGTGAGGGTTTGGCTGTGACGTGTGTCTCAGAAAGGCGCATGTATTAAATTGTTGGTCCTCAGACGGTCGTGCTATTTCGGGAGGTTCTGGAAACTTTAGAAAGTAGGCCCTAGCTAGAGGAAGTAGGTCACTAGGGGACGCGTCCTCGGGGGCCGTATCTTGTGCTCGGCCCCTCTGTGTCTCCTCTCACCCTGCCATGAGGTACAGAATCCCTTCTGCCGCACATTCCCACCCCGAGGATGTCCTGCCCCAGTACATGGGGCCAAGAAACCTTCGGAAAGGAGGAGCCAAAATAAATCTTTCCCCCCTTTTAACTTGTTTCTGTCAGGCATTTGGTCACAGCGATGTGAAGTCTGACGAATACAAACACACTTTAGGATCCTGATGCCCAGCCAGTGAGGAGGTGAGACCTAATGGTAACACGGTCTCCACGACACTGACTCTCACATCTGCATGTGGAGTGTTTATTAGAGTGCCAGTAAGAAGAACATCTGCCAAACGGAAGGAGAACTGAGTAAAAGAATAAGTTGAACTTCACTGCAGACCCCATGACAGCCACAGCCAATCCCTCAGGGGGCTAAAAAGTTGGTGTGGCCTTTCAGAATGGAGTAGGCACAAGACAGATGATCAACTACTTGGGCACACTGGGAAAGGGGGATACATTCACAAACACATACTAGCTAGATCTCAAGCTCAGATTACTCTCTCAAGAACCTGATAGCTGAATTTTAAAAATTGTTTTCTCCTTCTATTTGGGGCATTATTTCAAAAAGAAAAAGCTTTATTTTGAGAGCTATAATTTTCCCTCCCAGAAATATAAACTTCAGTTATATGTGCATGGGAATATAGATAAAGAATTATCTTCTCATACTTTATCCATGATGTTTAAGTAGTTGTACTTATCAACTAAAGTTTATCTTTTACTTCTGTTCTTATTTCTTTTTATTGAGTTCAGTGTAAGGCACTCCTTGTATAACTTACCTAGCACTCTTATCCTCACAAGTGATAAATAAGAAAGCTTAAAACTGTCTCAGCTGTTTCCAGGATCTGTTCTGCAATCTGTGCTTCACATGAAGCGTCAGAGTGTGGAGGATTAGTCACACAGCTGCAGAAACCGCTCTCAGGCACCCTCTCACACCAACAAGTATTCCTCCAGGGATTCTGAACTCGGAATTCTAATTTTTTATTTTTAAAAACAAGCACTAAGACATCTAGTCTCAAGCTTTCACAGGTCAGACCACAACATTACTTTCTGCCATGCAATAATTAATATTTAGTCTCCCAGAGTGAGAAAGGAAGAGAGAGATCCTACCTACAAATAAAACAATTGCCGGGTACAGGGGTACCTGCCTGTACCCCCAGCAACTCGTGAAGCAGAGGCAAGACGATTGTGAGTTTAAGGCCAAAGGTAGCCTGAGTAACTTTTAGTGAGCTCTTGACTCAAAATAAAAAATACAAAATAGGCTGTGGTCCCAGCCCCAGTGATAGAGCATTTCCAAAGTATATACAAGGCCCTGGGTTCAACTGCTAAGTACTGCTAAATAAAAAGACCAACAAACAAATAAATAAGTAAAAACTAAAATCCAGATAGTTTGCCAAGAAAAACTAAAGCCTGACAATTCTGTTTTCAGTCACATCTCTTTTACCCTAAAGTTCATGGACAAAACAGTGAAAAGGAATTATATTCTGGGCAAATGAGGATTTTACAGCTATAACACTTGCATAAACTTGAGAAAACCAGACTAGGCAGCCTGGGTTGTGTAACAATGAATTTGGTTTTCCTTCATCTGGAACATTCTCTAGAATGGATTAACTTTAAAACCAGAGTATTATTAACCAAGATACTGCAGGTTAAGTCCTTCTAGAATGTTTAGTCACCATTTGATGTGTCCAGGAAAGCCCAAATGGAAAATGAAATAAACCAAAACCCCCTACAGCTGAATTTTAAGGGAAATGGAAGGCTCTGTGTTTGGCACAGGCTCAGCAGTTTTGAGAACTGTGATAGACTAACCGAAAGATGCATGAAGAGACTCTGGGAACAAAGGAAACAGGAGAAAAATCATTTTAGTCATAGTAAAACAATACAACAGAAAACTAAAGGTCATCATTCACTTCCAGACAAAACAAAAATACCACTTTTACCAACAAAAATGTGCACAGCTTTCTGAAGAGGGAAGCCTAAACGTTACTCCTAATACTTTCTGCTTACTCCTAATACTTTTCTTGTTCCCCAGAAAAGAGTTTAAATTGTGTGTCATGGCCAGAGCGTTGGGGGGTGGGGGGGTGGGGTCTTCTTCAAAAGCAGCACAGGAAGACAGAAGTGTAAGGTAAAATTCCACTTAGGATGATGTAAAAGTTACTCTCTGGCCCAGATACTTGATAAAAATAGAAATGTAAATTGTGAACTATAATTACACCCCATCCCAGGCTTTCATACCCAACCACTGTGTTTGTAATGGAAATAGCAAAACATTATCCATTTCTCCAAGAGCTGCACTTTCTTTTATAACCAACAGAGAAAGAGCCCATTACCGCAACCCTCATCAAAATATGGATCACACAGGAAGAAAGTGGGAGGAGAAGCACATTCACATTGCACCTCGCCATGATCGGGTTGTCTCAGCCTAAGACAATGGAGACCCGACGGTGATGAGAAGGTGATGAGAATCCAGCCTGGCCTTGTGAGAGGGCAGGTGAGCTGTCTGCAGCACAGAGCCTGCAAGGAGGAGGAAAACAGGCTTCCTGGCTCCACCCAGAACGAGTGAGTTCACTAAAACTCACCAATCCCCATTGTTGAACAACTTCTACGTGAATCCTTTGTAAGTTAAAGTCTCATAACTGTGTTTGTGTTGCATTTCTAAAGGTAACGTATTTGCTCCAAGTTATGTTCATTCGTTTCTAGGACAACTATTGGTACAAGAGCTCCCAACCCTAACTACCTAGAGAGCTGCCCAAGGTACTTCTGAAACAGACCAAAACCTGAGACTCCCCCACTACATCAGATGCTCCAAGGTCAGGGAGAGGGCATCGGCACGTGTGTGCTTCCCCAGGTGGCTGACATGACACCAGGTCCTCAGACCATTCATTCTCTCAGAAGATGCTATATTTCCCATTAGGCAAAGAAGATACACAGAAAATAAAAAGGAAGGAAATAAGGTCTAGAGACAACACTAGAGACAAACATCCTGCTGATGTTTTAGATACATAATTTTCCCAATATGATATAAAGAAAATTGAAAATTACATTATTCACACCAAGAAACAACCCAAGACCATGAAGCTTTAAGAAGTCAAATTTTCAGACAAATCATCATCATATAAACTTTTAATTGAATTCAGCATGACTTAATAATACATTACAAATTTCCATTTATTAATGAATATGATAAACCTTAAAACATCAGAAGCTGGGCACAGTGGCACCCACTGTGCAACCTCAGCCCTATCCTGAGTGCGAGGCCAACCCGGGCTACACAGTGACAGCCTGTCTCAAAAAAGGGGATACAGGGGCCAGAAAATCAACGAGCCCTCTACATGGAGAGGGTGAGCTAAAAATGCACATTTTAATTTTACTTCCTCCTAAAACTCTACCAAAATCAGAAGGTTTTGAAGCTGTCTTTATTGTACATATGTACTCTGTGTGTGTGTGTGTGTGTGTGTGTGTGTGTGTGTGTGTCTTTCAGTTCTGAGGCTACGTTGTTGTTGTAACTTGGCAAAACCCTGTCTCAAAAAGCAAAAAAAAAAAAAAAAAAAAAGGGCTGGGATGCAGCTCAGTGGTCCAGCACTTGCTAAGCATGCAAGCTCAAGAGGCAGAAGGTTAAGTAACAGCAAGATAAGATAGTGGTAAACAAAAAGTGATAATTTTAAGACATGATCCTGGCACACTTGGGTGGGGTGCAACCCCGAATACCACCAAAAAAAAGGAAGAGATATGACAAGTGAATGTAAGAGTTACAGTATCCTCAAAACGCATACATTATATAATATGACAATTTACCTGGTCAGGTTTCACCAGCAGGTACATTAATTTTGTCTTTAGTAGGCAGATCCAGGCAGATGAAACAATTTTTCCAAGGACACATTGCTACTAAGTGAAAGGGCCAGAACCTACACCTTGATCTTTTAATTCCAAATGTTACACCCTGCTACACTAAAAGACACAGGAAATTTCCTCCAACTTGAAGTAGAAATACACTCTAAGTTTGGTGACATAGTAAGTGTAAAAATATGTCAAAGAAAATGATTTCTGCCTGGTCCAGAAAGCTATACATCTAGGGAATAAGGTGAAATAAAAGGAGGAGGAGAAAGCTTGTTGCCCTCATTTCTAATTTTCATAAATTTAAAGAGAAATGGACATGGGAAAACACACTGTCACTGCTATCATTCACAAGCTACTTTTTAATATTCTTTGTATGCAACCTCTTTGGCAACTAATTCTATACAAACATTACTTCATCTGTACATCTATCTATCCTGGTAGTGCAAGCATTCTTGTTTTCAAACTTTAATGTACAAACGAATTCCATAGATTTTATCATCTCTAACAAAAACATGCAGTATTCTACAGTATCCCCTTGATTACCAAAGGTCTAGTGCACTGCTGTGTTGTCCTACAGAAATAATGCGAGCAACAAACATTATTTTCAATTCCCTCATCCCCACAAAATAAAACTTTAAAAAACACATAAAGTTAATTTTTACAATATATCCCAAACTATCCAAAGTGTTATCAGTTCAATATGTAATCAGTATTTTTAATTAATGAGATTACTTACATTCTTTTTCCATACTAAGTCTTTGAGACTCACCATAAATTTCTCACTGACAATACACATCTTAATTCAGAACATGTCTCAATAACCACATACCTCTCAATCCAGGTCTCAATAATCACTTTTTGATCAGAACAGGTATAGTAGACTGAATTTTAGCTATTCTGTACCTCTGCCTTGCTTAAAATGCTTAAATGCTAAAAAATTTACCACCAGCCAACTTGATAAAAAGCTTAACCATTGAGCCAGGCACAGTGGCACACACCTGTAATCCCAGCAACTTGGGAGGCAGAGGCAGGAGGATCACAAGTTGGAGACCAGAGGCAGTCTGTGTAATTTAGCAAGACCCTGTTTTAAAAAGTTTTAAAAAATGGGCTGAGGGTGCAGCTCAGTGGTCCAGCACTTGCAAAGCATGCAAGTGCAAGTCCCTGGGCTCAACCCCCAGTACTACAAAAAAATAAAAATAAAAATAAAAAGCTTAGCTGTTAATCTGTGCTATCAATGGAATAGAAGAGTATTTTATTGTTGTTGTTTCTTACATTTTCCTTTTATCCAGACAATCCATGACTGAGTGCTAAAGCACAAGAAGGATACAGTAATACATCAAATATCCAGACAATAGGAAAACAAGAGGTAGAAGGTTAAGTAATAGCAAGAATGATAGTGGTAAACAAAAAGTGATAATTTTAAGACACGATCCTGGCATACTTGGGTGGGGTGGAAAAGATAGCTGCTTACTTTTATAAATACAGATTTTTTAGTAACCTTTTTAAAAATCTAAAATAAACATTTGGTTTAAATACCAATTTAAATGTCAAACATTCATTTATAAAATAGCTAAAGAAGAAAAAGACAGCTGATCTACAACAAAACTAAAAGTAAATTCAATTTTCCTCTCAAAGACAGACAAACTGGTTTCTATATGCCAGGATCCTCTAAAGAATGTTAAGCAATTAAGATGAACAAGGTCTATCACGCTCACGGGAAACAGTTTCAGGCAAAGAAAAGTCAGCTCGGCACTTGCCTACATAGGCCACTTAAACCAAATCACATTTGGCACTATCTGGAAGCAAGTACAATCATGTGTCCCTTAACAGGGCTATGTTCTGAGATATGCATCGCTGGGCAGTTCCATCCTTGTGTGAACACAAACCAAGATGGTATAGCCTAGTACACACCTCGCTATGTGGTACAGCCACCATCATCTGTGTATGTGCCACACGACTATATAAAGGATCAGTAACAGAAATTTCAAGGTAGGAAATAAAATGATGGCAACTTCATTTATTGGCTTTCTCCCTTGAGTACAGGGGAAGAGCTGCCAGGCTCCATTGTGATGGCGAATAAAACCCAAGAAAACAGCTATCTGATTGCACTGTAAACTCGGGTTTTGCATCCAGACAGAAAAGTGGTAAACACAGCAAATGTCAGCACCAACATGAATATAGGTCAACTGAGGTTATCCAGTGTGGGGAACAGTAAGAAAAATATGTACACAGAAATGTGAGCAGCCATCAAACATGCTAGCACATATGTAATGGAAATTTTAGAAACATGGCCCCAAACTTCCAAAATTTGATGAAAAGTATCAACTGACACATCCAAGAAGCCCAATGAACTCTAAGTAGGATAAACTCAAAAAGACCCAGACCTAGACACATCATAAACTGCCCAAATAAAAAACTACAGAGAAGTGACTTATCATGTACAAGGGACCCCCTATAAGATTAATAGCTAATTTCTGATTTAAAAAAAAATGGAGACCAGGACAGGCACTGTGATGCACACCTGTAATCCCAATGACTCAGGAGGCTGAGGCCAGAGGATCACAGTTTCGAAACCATACACAACCTGCACAACTTAGCAAGACCCTGTCTCAAAACAAAAATAATAAAAAAGGGCTGGGGCTGGGCATGGAGGAGCATGTGTGTAATCCCAACACTGAGGAGGCTGAAGTAGGAGGATCAGGAGTTCAAGGCCAGCCTGAGCTACATAGTGAGACCTTTTCTCAAAAATAAAAGGGGAGGGGGACACTGGGAGATACAGCTCACTGGCAATGCACTTGCCCAGCATGTGCAAAGACCTGGGTTCAACCCCCAGTAGAAAGAGAAAGGCGAGAAAAATAAAAGAGAAGAGGAGAAGAGAGGAGAGGGGAGGGGAGGGAAGAGAAGGGGAGGGAAAGGAAAAGGAAAAGGAAAGAAAAAAAGGAGAAAGTATGGAGAACAAAATACAGTGGTATGATATATTCTAAGTGCTCCAAGAAAGTCAGCTAGGATTTCTATATCTGCCTAAACTATCCTCCAAAAATGAAGAAACTTGTTGTTGTTGTTGTTGTTAGGTGTCCTCAAGTCAGATCCAATCCATAGCAACCCTATGTACAACAGAATGAAACACTATCCAGCACTGTGAAATGCATACAATCTTTCTATGTTTAAGCCCACTGTTGCAGTCACTGTGTTTCTTCTCATTTTGAGTCACGCCACCTCCACAAAAGGAGGTCCCAGAGGCTTTACTCTACTCCTGTCATTAAGGTTGACTCTGCTTTGAGGAGGCAACTCCTCCCCAGTTGTTTTTTGAATGTCTTCCAGTCGGGCGGGGGGGTGGGGTGGGGGTTTCCTTCTCCAGCACTATATTTGACAATGCTTCTCTGCTATTCATAAGGTTTTCAGTGGCTAATTGTTTTGGGAGTGTGCTGTTGGGTCCTTATCCCTATCATCCAAAAATGAAGAGACTTAGTCCCAAATAAATAAAAACCAAGAGAATCAGTAATTAGCAAACATGTGCCTAAGAAATACTAAGGAACATTCTTTAGGCTGGAATGAAAGGACACTAGACTGTAAACACAATTCAGATAAAGAAATAAAGAGTACCAGTAAAGTAACTACATAAATAGGAAAAACAGTTAAAAAAAATTTTTGTTTATATTTTTTCTTTTTTCTAATTTACAATTACAAAAAGCAATAATTTTCAATCTGTATTGCTAGACATTTAGTGTATAAGGCATAATAACAGCACTGAGGACACAGGAAAGAAACTATATAGGAACAAAATTTTTACATCCTATTGAAATTAAATTGGCATTTAATACAAACCAGACTGTTATAAACTAAAACATTCACTGTTAATTATAATCCCTAGGGCAACCACAAAATAACTCGTTGTTATTGTTGTTGTTATTGTTGTTGTTGTTGTTAGGTGCCATCGAGTTGTGTCTGACTCATAGTGACCCTCATAGGGTTTTCAATGGCAGATTGTTTCAGGATTGCCTTGGGAGTGGGTTGCCACGTCCTTCTCCCATAAATAACTCATTAGATGTAGTAAAATATAAGAAAAGAAAATTAAAATTGTATACTAGAAATTATCTAACACAAAAGAATGCTTTATCACTCCCCAGCTTTTGGCTAGATCAAGTATAGAAAAGAATGTTATACTGGAGGAAGGGAGAAACCAAAAAGTCATAAAGCATAGAAAACAAATAGCAAAATGGCAGGCATAAATCCTATCTTATCAGTAATTATGTTAAATATACATGCATTAAATATTACAACTAAGGATTCCACTGGCAGAATGGTTTTCCTAAAAAAAAAAACATGACCCAACTATATACTGCCTACAAGAAACACAATTTAGTCAAGCACTATATAATGATGTTTTGGCAACTGAAAGACTATAGATATCATGGTGATCCTATAAGACATTACTTAGTGTTGGCCATAGCTGTCTTCATTTGAAAGTACAATGCATGATGCTTATACAATGACAAAACTGCCTAACAAACTATTTTTCAGAACTTCTCTAAACTTGTTTCTATCATTAAGCACCACAAAGATAAGTGGCCAATAAACATATGAAAATATGTGCAATATCATTAGCCATCATGGAAATACAAATCAAAACTACACAGATTCCATCTCACCCCAGGCAGAATGGCTAGCATCAACAAAACAAACAGCAAATGCTGGCAAAGATGTGGGGGAAAAGGAACCCTATTATACTGCTGCTGGGATTGTAAATTAGTACAGCCATTCTGGAAATCCGTGTGGAGACTCTTCAGAAAACTAAAAATAGAACTTTCATATGGTCTAGCTATACCACTCCTAGCCATATACTCCAAGGAAACGGGTCATCACACCACTTCCATGTTCACTGTAGCACTCTTCACAACTGCAAAAGATATGGAATCAGCTTAGGTGACCATCAACAGATGACTGGGTTTTAAAAATATGGGATATGTACACAATGAAGTATTATTCAGCAAAAAAAAAAGGATGAAATTATGTCATTTGCAGTAAAATGGATGGAACTAGATAGAGTTCACATTTTAAGCAAATAATCCAGATCCAAAAAGAAATACTGCATGCTCTTACTTATATGCAAGAGCTATATCTACCTTACAGAAAGGGAAAAAATACACACACACACACACACACACACACACACACACACACCAGAATATATCCAAGATTAGAAAATATAAGGAGACCCACCATGAGGGGAAAAGGGGATGGGAAAATTGGGAGGGGAAGGATGAGCAACACAGCAGGGGAAAGAGGAGAAAAGTTGTGCAAAGCACAGGTTGCAATTCTATAAAAATCTCATAATGAATCTCACTATACTGTGCGCAATTTTTAAAAATCTTATCATATCACATAACCATGTACAATTACCTCTACATATTAATAAAAAAAACTTTTTGTTTTATAAAATGTTTAAGGAGATAGAAGTATCAATAATCCCAATCTGATAATAACAGTGTACATGTGAAATGAATCATCACTCTATACCCCATTGCATTGGGAAAAGCTGTTGCAAAAGACCTCTTTAAAGTGTTTAAAAGTAAAGATGTCACATTGAAGATGAAGGTGTGCCTGACTCATGCCATGGTATTTTCAGTCACATCATATGGTTATGAAAGCTGGACACTGATTAAGAGAGGCAGGAAAAGAATTGATGCTTTTGAATTATGGTGCTGGAGGCAAATATTAAATATACCATGGACTACCAAAAGAATCAACAGATCTGTCCTAGAAGAAGTACAACCAGAGTGCTCCTTGGAAGCAAGAGTGGCCAGACTGTGTCTTACATATTTTGGACATGTTTTCAGGAGGGACAAACCCCTGTAGAAGGACATCATGTTTGGAAGAGTGGCAGGTCAATGAGAAAAAGGAAGACCTTCAACTAAATCAGTTGATACAGTGGCAGCAACAATAGACTTAAACAATAAAAAGGATTGTGTGCTTGGCACAAAATCGGGAAGTGTGTCTTTCTATTGTACATATGGTTGCTATGAGTTGGACCCGATTCCATTGTACCTAACAATAACAACAAAGTCAAAGTTTAAGACAATGTTCTTTACATAACACTGTACTGCCTAGACAAATTTTTAGATTTAGGAAAATCTAAATTGAAGTATGGGCTGGGATTTAGCTCAGTTGGTAGAACACTGCTCTCCATCCTCTGAAGTCCCAGGTTTAATTCCCAGCACCACAAGAATGGGAGAAGGATGTGGCAATCCACTCCAGAGGCAATCCCGAAACAATCAGACATTGAAAACCCTATAAGGGTCGCTATGAGTCAGACATGACTCTACAGCACCTAACAATAACAAATAACTGAAGTATATTTTAAAGAATACAATCATAGTACTCGAACTTACTTTTGTCAAATACATGCATTTAATTATGCTATTCTTTTGGTTTTAACAGGCATTACTAAAAAGCCCCAGTATTCATTAACTTACTGATTCTTCTTCACATATTTAGAAAATGTGTGTACTGACAGAGGATCTAAGGGATTCCTTGGTATAAATGAACAAATGCAAATTATTTGTAATTAAGGTGTCAGTCATATGTAAATAAATATTAGTAAAAACAAAAAACACAAAATATTATTCCTTTAATTTTCCTATTGCCTGCAGCTGTACCACTAATGGGTCCGATCCCGTCAGATCTCAGAAGCTAAGCAGGGTAGGACCTGGTTAGTACTTGGATGGAAGACTGCCTGGGAACACCAGGTGCTGCATGCTTTGGAGAAGGACCTGGAAACCCACTCCCAAAAAAACAATCAGCCATTGACAACCCTATGAATAGCAGAGAAGCACTGACAATGGTGTTTCGCCTGGTGTACATAGGGTCACTATGAGTCAGACACCAATTCAATGGCACCTAACAACAACAACAACAAATTGTCACTTTCACATTATGTTATGATAAACTCTACCACACTACCGACATACAGCAATCTTGCTACTGTGTTAACTGCAAATTTAGAGCTAAAAGTCTGTAGAGATAGCAAGAATCCAAAAGGAAGAGTAGTAGACAGGCTAACATAAGGTATGGAACCATCAGTAAAGAACCAAATATCTAAACCTTTTAAAATTAAGTCAATTCTTTAAAAATGAGGTGACTACAGGATTTTAATTTTTATCAACTTTGCCAGAACACCATCAATATTAAGAGCTATCTATGTGTAACATTAACGTGGCCAGCTACCAAGCAACATAAATATTTTTAAGCAGCTAAATGAAATATGCAGCTACCTGCAACTGAAGAACTAGAACATCAGGTGGCACTCTAGCAAAAGAAATAATTATTATAACAGAGCTGAGAAAATAAGCCTAAAGTTTATAATGCTGAACCAATCTAGTTTATTTTATAAAACATAAATAAATTACTCAATTTTTCTCAAATTTATAATCCATATATTTGAAGAAATGTTTCAGACTCTACTGAAGAAAAGGTACTTTGTTGTTTTGGTTTTGCAGTAACAGAGAGTGAGGACTGAACTCAGGGCCTCTCAAATGCCAGGCAAGTGCTCCATCACTAAGGAGCACCACCAGCCCCATTTTTATTTTTTATTTTGAGACAGGATCTCGCTAAGTGGCATACATTGCCTCTGGCCTCGAACTCATGATCCTTCTGCCTCAGCCTCCTGACTTGCTGGTATTAGAGGAGTGCACCACAGTGCCCGGCTAAAAAACTTAGTTGTTTTTAGAGCTGGGTAAAAGTCAGGAAGACTTCACCTTGTCTCTCTCTAATTTCTCTCATTTTAGTTTACAATGAGAATACAATGAAAAACACAGGCTGGGACTTAGTTCGGTTGGTAGAGCGCCGCTCTGCAGTCTTTGAGGTCCTGAGTTCAATTCCCAGCATGGCAAAAATGAGAGAAGGATGTGGCAACCCACTCCCAAGGCAATCCCAAAACAATCTGCCATTGAAAACCCTATGAGGGTCGCTATGAGTCGGATACGACTCGAGGGCACACAACAATGAAAAACATATAATGATGCAATTGTAGCCATGATATATTTACTGGTTTGTTGTATCTCCTTTTTAAATATTTGATTACAAAATATCTAGTTGTTGTTAGGTGCTGGTAGAGTCGGGTCCAACTCACAGTGACCCTCATAGGGTTTTCAAAGGCTGACTGTTTCAGGATTGCTTTGGAAGCAGATTGCCAAGTCCTTCTCCCATTTTCGCGGTGCTGGGGATGGAAGTGAGGGGCTGGGAGAGCTCAGAGCAGCGCTCTACCAACTGAGTTAAATCAGTGGTGAGGCATTTGTGTTAAAATATGGCAGGAAAGTCATCATCTGTTCAATTTAGGCATTTTTCTCTTTAAGCTAAATTTGTAGCATCAAATTAAACCAGAGTATACTTTTTAAATATTATTCTCATGAGTAATATTTCACAAGTTTGTGTCTGAGAGTAAAACTTGGTAAGATTAAAATGCCTTTGGGCTAAATGATTTCAACAGGAATTGTATCAAATAACATATCAGATCAATTCAATGATTAGCTAACTTGTAAAATGTAAACAGTTACCAAATAAATGCCTAGAATTTGATATAAAATCCAATACTATAAAATAAAAATAATTTTTCATACTTATACAATACATAAATACCTTATGGCTCTTCTGCAAATACTTACTACTACGTTGTTATTGTTTTATAGTAAGAAATCCCGGCCAGGCTTGATGGCTCATACTTTAATCCTAGCATTCAGGAGGCTGAGGCAAGAGGATCACAAGTTCAAGGCCAGCGTGGGTACATACTGAGATCCTATCTCAAACAAAAGGAAAAAGAAAAAGAGAAAAGAAAAGAAATCCTCCCCTATTTTTGGCAGCTATTACACATGTGGCCAAAAATTACTTTTCTCATTACAGATGAAACCTCAAGACAAAAGCATATTTTTGTTAAATATGTTAGCAAGTAAGTAATATGAAGCAAATACAAACTACTTGGAACATCTTCACCTAGTTAACTTTTACATGGAACTTCAAATTTTTGAACACCAAGGGTAGGCCTAATTTTGTTAATGGTGAAATAATTCCTATTTACCCAATAGGTTCTGCATCTCCAACATCTTAAAAACTATCAGGTCTGGGCATGGTGGTGCACGTCTATAACCCCAGCAACTCAGGAGGTGGAGGCAGGAGGGCGGCGAGTTCAAAGCGAGACACAGTCTGTGTAACGTGGTGAGACCCTGACTCCACACACACACTCGCACACAAACAGAAAAGGAGCAAGGGATGCAGATCGGTGGTAGAGCACCTGCAAAGTGTGTGTGAGGCCTTGGATTCAGCACCCAGTATCACAAAAAATAAATAAACAAACAAACAATTACCTGTGGACAAAAGGTAAACCACCACCTGAGGAGACTGGAGCGCCCCTTCAGGAGGAGGACATGACACTCCACATTGCAACGCTTCCTGCACTTCAGCCGGCATGGAGGACAGTGGTCCCAGATTATAATGGAGCGGAGACTTCCCAGGACCTAGTGACGTCACAGCCATTGCAGTGCTGCAGCCCAATGCATTTCTCCAGTGTTTGTGGTGATGCTGGTGGAAACAAGCCTACTATGCTGCCAGTGCTGTAAAAGTGCAGCACAGGTGATGACGTACACAAGGTGTCTAGTGGGCGCTGCCACGTCAGGGTGTGTGAATATACCCTGTGATGTTCACTAAATGATGAGATCGCCTACCAAGGCATTTTACAGAGTGTATGCCCATCATTGGGCCAAGATTTAGCTCAGTAGGTAGAGCGCTGTGCTGCAGTCTCTGAGGTCCCGAGTTCAATTCCTACCACCGCAAAAAATGGGAGAAGGACCTGGCAATCCACTCCCAAGGCAATCCCCAAACAATCTGCCATTGAAAACCCTATGAGGGTCGCTATGAGTCGGATACCGACTTAACAGCACCTAACAACAACAACAACAATTTAGCCAGCTACCCAACATGGCACCTGCCCTGGACCTCCCTGGCTCTAGAACCGCCGCCCACATTCAGCGCACTCCTCACCCGCCTGCCTGAGCGCCTACTCGCAATCACCGTGTGTGCAAATATGTCTCATCTGTTCTGCAGCTTCAATCTTCTGCAGCGAAAGCTGCTTTGTGCCGTTTTTGCTGTTATCTGCCAGAACTCAAGGACTGGTAAAATGGCAAGGTGACGTGCACACAATCATAGTGAGTAAGAAGACGAAAGCCCTGCAGAGCTTGCTCTTCCAGTAAGAGAAACCACATTCTGCACCTGGGTAGAGGTAATATAACAAAGAAACCCAGGAACAAGTGGTGTTACCGGAGCACAGAGTCTGGTTAAAGGAAATTATAGACTTTTCAATGTAAATACAATGTGATGTGATTTACAAAAATTAATCTGGCTAAAGCCTGCAGCCATAGCACTGTGATGTCGGATTCTGTCAGATCTCGGATGCTAGGCAGGGTTGGGCCTGGTTAGTACTTGGATGGGAGACCACCTGGGAATACCAGGTGCTGTAGGCTTGGGAGAAGGACCCAGCAACCCACTCCCAAAAAACAATCAGCCATTGAAAACCCTATGAACAGCAGAGAAGCACTGACAGTGGTGTTTTACCTGTTGTATGCAGGGTCTCTATGAGTCGGACACTGACTCACAGGATCTAACAACAATCTGGTTAAAATGTGGTGTTTACATTAAAAGATGTTTTAAGCCTAGGATCAATTCACAAATGGATTGTCTCTCTTATCTGTTTTGGTGACACAGAAACAGAAGTAATTAGACTATGCAGCAATTGTTGACAGCTTTCCTCAACCAAAATCTTCAAGGCCTCAGTCAGTTCTCCCCGACCTGCAATCCACAGCTGCAGGCTGCAAGGCAGGCTCTGGTCCTAGTGACGCAGCAGCATCTGCATAGCCCTGCAAAGGAAACAGAGAAAGAAGAACGAAGAGCAAAGCACAAGAAACAGCCGGGGAAAGAAGGCCAGGTGTTCCCAGCTACTGGCCAGCAAAGGGCCTGCAAGCAGACAGACGGTGGGAGAGCCTGAGACCCTGGCTACAGAATGAGGAGCAGTGGTAGCACGTGTATGATGAAGGACTGGAGACTCTGAGCCAGCTTCCACATTTGCTGCAACATTCCAGAAAAACACACTCAAGTAAATGAGGGGCCCTCAGCTTACCCTACTGAAATCACTGAGCAAACTGCTCCTAAGTCAACAACATTCTGCTTTACCATTACAGGACGTGTTTTAAAAATGAACAGCCCATTGCACCTTCCAAATCACAAACGAGCCTATCAGCAAACCCTGCCACTCTGCCACAAAACACATCCTGAACCTGCTTCTCTCCGCTCCACTGCTACCTCCACAGTCCGAGCCAGCATCGTCTTCCATGTAGACAACCAATAGCCTATACCCGAGCTCTTCATTTCCATCCCCTGGCAGGGAGAGGGGTACTTTTCCCGACTGCGTGAGAGCCCATCGCCTATTTCAATTGTTCCGTGGCCCTGTGATGGCAAATCACAAACCTTCCACTGAGGCACATCTAATGTCTGGTGTGAGTTAAGTGGCTCTATATGTCTTTGAAATTTCCTCTTCATCTTGAAAATCCCCTTAATTTATAATGCATATGCCACAGTATATTCAGTTTTATGAAAAGATAAAAGTGTATACGGTGTTCAAAACTGAACTTTCAGGAAGATGTTCCACTTTAGCTTTCTACGTTCCATGACACACTGCGCCACAGCATTCTAGTCCCAAAGGCTCTTTGGTACCCGCTATAGACTGTGCTCCCTCCTTCTCAGGGGCCTCTGCACTCACGGCTCCATGCACCTAGCGTCCCAGATTTTCCCACAGCTGCTGCTTCACCTAGGTAAGCACGAACATCCCTCCCTGAGGCTCTGCCTGAGCACTGATGACACCAACCCTCCCAGCTCCTGTCTTCACGCCTTACCTCCAGAAATCAGAAAGTGCCTCAAGACTACCCTTCGTCAGTCAGCTCCAAACACACCTGTCTTCATTCTTTTCATAACTCTGTATAACATTTTGGGCTGGGATTTAGCTCAGTTGGTAGAGCGCCACTCTGCAGTCTCTGAGGTCCCGAGTTCCATTCCCAGCACTGCAAAAATGAGAGAAGGACGTGGCAACCCACTCCCAAGGCAATCCCGAGCCATTGAAAATGGCCACTGAAAATCAAAATACAGACATTGAAAATCCTATGAGGGTCACTATGAGTTGGACACAACTTGACGGCACCTAACAACAACAACAACAACATATAACATTTTGGCTGAAAGTAACAAACAAATGATTTTCAACACTAAAATATTTTATGGACTCAACACTATAATGCAACAACCTAGAAGTCTAACACCAAGGACTGGGTCAAAAAAAAAAATTCTCCATTCAACAGAATACCAAGATGAAGGAGGAGTTTTACATGCTGACAGGGAATTATGTATCATGTGTAAAAATACTTTCAAGGTAAGGAACAAAAGCTAAATATTGAAAACTCATCTCTTCCTCAAAATCTCTACACATGCAATCATTTCTATTTAAAAGGAGGGAAAGGAAAATATATATAATGACTATAGCTATACATGCAAATGTTTAAAATATCTTTAGAAGGACACACAGTGAATACTGTAAACATTTCAATTTCTTTTGAATTTTGAGCCATGCAAATATATTAACTATTCAAAAATAAATTTTAAATAATAGAAGATTATTTTTAAAATGTGCATTCTGAAGAGCACTAATGATTCTTAATGTGGGTATTTTTCCAAAGAGAAACTTCTAAAAGGTAGCTATTCTTATCACCTTAATTTTTATACACTCACAATCTAGATGACAAAAATACTGTCAGCAGAGAAGGGATGCATTGTTCAGTGGCTCTGACAAATCTTATTTGAAGCTTTGTAAGAACTGTAAATTAGATCTCATCAAATGAGTTAACTACTCTTCACATTTTGGATGATATATTTCTTATCTATATATAAATTTGATTTATTTAAGCTTGAAAATGATTTATCTCTATGACTGCCAAATCATACAATCTGTAACATCCCATGTCTATCTTGTGAATCACTGGTAAGACTGTTCATATTTTTAACGGGGGAAGAAAAACTGGCCTTACTCATTTTTTAATGAAGAACTGTGGGGAGTTTCCCTTAGCGTTAGATAACCAAGTATTTATCTCTAAAATCATTTGTAATTTCCTTTGTATATTAGGCCACATGCTATAAAAATACATTCAAAAGTGAAATGGTAGTTGTGGTTCCAGGTGCAGGGATGTCTGTTAGGCAGGACCTGTTACAAAATGGCACTTTCCTATAAGGTGATGCCTTCTACCCATTATGCCCCAGTCCTCAAAAAGCTCACCAAAAAACCCACCAATACCTAACTCAAAATCTGCCCCAGGTGGCAACTGATGATTATTTCCTTTTCCCTCTTCCAGCCTATCAGAACTCTCCACGCACCCGCTTCCTACCTATCTCAATGTGACATGTCAATCACCCCTTCTCCCTCTCACCTAGAGCCCAAAGAAGCCGCGCCCCTTCCTCTCCCAGCTGCTACTCTCTCTTTTGTTAGAGACCAGCCTCGGCAGCCTCTCCACAATAAAGATCTGTTAGAGTTTACAGGTTTTCGGCTTCTTACCTGACAATTTTAAAGTATTAAATTTTGAGGATAATTACATCAAAAACTGACCAGCTTCATACTACTTCTTACAATGGAGGTACTTGGCAAGTGTGTCATGAAACACAAAAAGCCCAAATGGAACATCTTCCTGGAAGTTCAATTTTAAACTGTTGTATCAACCCTTATATTTTCATAAAACTGAAAATACTATGGCATGTGGATTTTAAGTTATAGAGATTTTCACGATGAAATTTCAAAGAAATTTAGAGCCACTTAACTCACACCAGAGATCAGATGTGCCTCAATGGAAAGTTTGTAATTTGTCCATCTATTATCAACTGTTTTTTTTACTACTGTTGTTGTTAGGTGCCGTCGAGTCAGTATCCGACTCATAGCGACCCTCGTAGGGTTTTCAATGGCTGACTATTTGGAGATTGCCTTGGGAGTGGGTTGCCAGGTCCTTCTCCCATTTTTGCGGTGCTGGGAATTGAACTTAGGACCTCAGAGACTGCAGCGCTGCGCTCTACCCACTGAGCTAACAAATGAAAAGGTAAGATTCTAATTACAAATCCCTATTCTTAATGCCTTTAAAAAAACACAAGTAGCCCAACGTAGTGGTGCATACCTGTAATTCCAGCAACTTAGGAACCTGAGGCAAGAGGTTGACAAGTTCAAGGCCAGGGGCAGTCTGTGTAACTTAGCAAGATCCTGTCTCCAAATAAAAAATTTTAAAAAGGAGCTCAGTAGAACACTTGGAAAGTATGCACGAGACACTGGGTTTACCCCCTAGTAATACCAAAAAAAAAAAAAAAGAGAGAGAGAGAGAGAGAGAATGACAAGATCATTTTCACACACATACTGTACACAGATAAAACATATTCTACAAGAGGTTTGCACTGTAATCTTTACTTCTTTAGGGTTCTTGTTGTTATTTTTGTTTGTCTATTTGTTTTGGTTTGCAGTGCTGGAGACCAAACCAGGGCCTCCAGTGTGCTAGGCAAGTGTTCTACCACTGCTATATCTCCAGCCCTCTTTTGGTCAATTTTTATCCATTTTTAATGTCTTTCTCTAAACAAACACTGGTTGCTACCTGTTGGACTGCCTGCTCTGTTATTGTTTTCCAGTGCTCTGTACTGTATATTGAATGGTACTCCTGCGGCAGCACCCTTTGGCTCATCAGTATAGTGCTGTGTACAATACTTGAAAAAGCAAACTATCAGAAGGATCTAATATTTGCATTTATGTTTACACAAATCCTAATGCCAATTTCCAAAATTCCTGCACTGACATTGCAGTTTATTCTAGGCAATGGTCAGGTTAACTGCTTGTGATTTCCTAAATGTTTATTCCATTTTCTCACTCACTGACTCTTTTTAAGCATACTTTTTTTTTTACATTTCTTATCACAGTGAAAGCACAGAGGTCTAGGATATTCAGTCAAAGGAAGGTTTGAAGTACAGCATTTTCTTTAAGTAATGGCCAGCATATAATAACTATTTGTCGTTACTGCCTCACTGTTTTTATAAAGCAACTAAGTACATCTTGGGCTGGGTTTCAGCCCAGCTGGTAGAGTGCTGCTCCACACTCTCTGAGGACCCAGGTTCGATCCCTAGCACTACAAAAACGGGAGAAAGATGTGATAGTCCACTCCCAAAATAATCAGACAGTGAAAACTCTATGAGGGCCGCTATGAGTGGGACACGACTCGATGGCACCTAACAACAACAAAGTACATCTTATCGTCTCTTAATTCATATTCAGAGGGCTCAAGAGAAATCATGTTTTTTTTCTTATTGTTGCCTCTTGGTTCATTAAAATCTGTATTTCATAAAATGAAAGTAGTTATCTCATCTGAGACCCAAGGCTATAAAAGCACGTGAGTACAACTACACCACAAAACACTAAGGATAAATAGCTTATAGAAACATAAAAAGATTATCTAATAAAGCTGAATCTGCAACTTAAAAACTGTAATGCGTAATTTGGTTTTATTAAACCCCATTATGTACTAGGCTCACACTAACATCCATGAGACAACCAAACTCATCTACAGCACAATTTTTAAATGCAGTTACAGCACTTCAAAAATAAACAACGTAAAATATTTTTAATCTTTCAAACAAAAAAGCATGAAATTCCACCTTTTCATACCCATTGCCCTCTCATGTCCCACTGCTGGTCCCTCTCTCCCCTCAAAAAACCCCTGTTCTGTTTTCTAATACTGTTTTAAATAACTCATTATTTCAAAATATATCTGTTTTTTAAGATAAGAAATACATGACAAATTTAAGTAAATCTTCTATGGCTTAATTCCCCCAAATAAAAGAACTGTGAAAGAACCACTGAGTTCCTATCAAACAAGAATTTTTGTTTCTGTTAAGTGCTATCAATTCAGGTCTGACTCAGTAGTGACTCTCTATACAACTGCATGAAACACTCCCCGACACTGTGTCACGCCCAGCACAACTTTCAGTGCTTTTCTGCTATTCACAGGATTTTCGATGGCTGACTATTTCAGGTGTGGGCGGTCCGGTCCTTCCCCCAAGCCTACAGCACCCAGTATTCCCAGGCGGTCTCCTATCCAACTACTAACCAGGCCTGACTCTACTTAATCAGCTTCCAAGATCTGACAAGACCAGAAGTGAGGGTGGTATGAATTACTTACTAAGACATGAGTAGATGTCACGACAGCTGGATGAATTTGACAATGTAAGCAAATATTGTTACTGTGCCCTTGGAGAATGAGAAATAGAGCACTACTATCAAATTACAAAAACATATGCACTCAGCAGTTCAAGCGAATAAACTAGATACAGTATCATCTACCATTTATTATGTACCAACTATATGATCCATGTATTTCCATATTTTAATTCACATATTAATACTGGATGGCAGGGAATACTATTCCTATTTTACTCGTTAGGAAAACTGACTCAAGAAAGGTAATTTGCTAGAAATAACAATACTAGTAAGAATAGGAGACAGAATTCAAATTTAAGTATAACCAAATTCAAGACCCTTGTTTTATTCACCATGGCATATTGAGTTTCCAAATAATCATAAAGATCATTGTGCAGTTTGCTAGGTTTGATTTCCACCTATTCACTTAAGTTCAGTAGCGTTCTCTAACACCTGGAACTGAGATTTTGAACACTTCTATAATCCCTATAAATCCAGCGACTTGGGAGGTGGGGGCAGGAGATCTTGAGTTTGAGGCCAGAGGTAGTTTGCATAACTTACAGAGACCATGTCTCAAGAAAGAAAATAAAAGACGGGGCAGGAAGTGCAGCTCAGTGGTAGAGCACTTGCTAGGTATGGGCAAGGCCCTGGGTTCCACTCCCTACCACAGAAACAAACATATCCATATCCTCTATACCACCAAATATAATCTTACGTAAAAACAGCGTGGGCAGTGGGCTGTCATTTTCAAGTTGCCTAGTTCCGTTTCCTAGTATTTCGTATTTTTATTTTAGTCTGCACAGATCAAAATAAATATTGGTGCGAATAGTAAATCTCAGGTTTAAAGAAACATAAATCTCCCTCTCCTTATAAATCTTTTATGCCTTAAACAAATATTTATTGCCAACTTATTATGTCATAGCTGATGGGAATACTTCAGAGAACACAACCCCTCCTCTCTTGCACTTTACCTTCTAATGAGGAAGACAACTGTTTTCAAAAGATACATGCTTTATGAGGCTCTGCGTTGATCTTCGGCACTGCAAACAAACAAACAACAACCAAAAACAGAAAGGAGCACGTGTTTTCAGCATGTTAAAGGGAATGGAGAAGGCCCCTGACTGCTGCTTTAAATAGCGTGATAAGAACTCCTCTGAGAAAACATGACATGTGAACAGAAGCCTGAATGGACTGAGTAAATTACACGGATCAAGGCAGATGGCTGTGGTCAGGTGCAGCACAAGAGCAGTTAGGGTGAGCAGAGCAGAAGGAGAAGAAGCTCCAGAAAACAGACTGGACCATGCAGGGCTCTCCACTGCGCCAAGAAAACCCCTGCCAGGGGGAGTCGCGAACAGGATTTTCTAGATTACGACCCTGCTTGTGTTTGAAAGGACTAACCTGGTTGCCACATAAAGACTGGGCCAAAACAAGGCAAAAGTCAAAGGAGGAGGCCAGTTTCAGGCATTTACCCTGGTACAGTCAGAGATGATGATTAGTCGGACCAGGGCGGTACTGATGGAAGGGGGAGGAGGTGGGCTGAATCAGGACACACTTTGATGATCACAATCTGAGTCTGGTGAGGCAGTGAGTGTGGGCCACAGGAGAAGTCGCCATAGACTCCAAGGTTTTTGATGACTCAAGGTAATTTTCAATCCTCTCAACTATAGCGCTGATAAACCCTAACTTTTCCCCTAAGTTTGAGTAAAATTAAGTCACACGATCACTTCTGAGAAGCAAAACATGAAATGTATAATCCCTGCAAACTCTGAGGACGTAGCACCTTTATACTAAAAGATTCTTCCTTCTAACTTTTGTACCTTCTCAGCAATAATTCCCAACGACTAACCCAAGAAAATAGTGGGTTTGCCCTTCCGCACCCTTTCTTCCCCATTCTCTGTCACTTCTCATGACGCAATGGCAGTAGAGGTCACAGGATGAGAACATGCTGAATGTCCCAATGGTCACTCTCGGATCTGTGACCTCCCCAGCAGCCAGGTTTCCTAGTCCCTGCACAGTCCTCCATCACCACACTTAAATACACGTCTCTTACAGGTGTCCTCTCCAAGAAGGATTACTGAGACACAAACTGATGCGCTTTAAGATAACCAACTGCCCTTTCACAGAATGAGTTTTAAATATATACACAAGCCAGACGCGATGGCACACACCTACAATCCCAGCGACTCCAGAGGCTGAGGCAGGAGGATCGCAGGTTTGAGGCCAGAGACAGCCTGCACAACACAGTGAGACCATGTCTCAAAGAATAAAAAAGGGGCTGAGGTGCAGCTCAGTGGTGGAGAACTTGCCTACCATGCTCAAGGCCCCAGGTTGGACCCCTCAAAACTAAAATAAATACTCTATTAATAATAAATATTTATTTAATAAATAAATACTCTAAACAAACACAATTAAAAGCTTTGATATTGCAATAAAGTGTGATCTTTACAATAATTTTTAAAAGACCTAGTACATTATGCAGTTTATTAAACAGTAAAAATTGACTTTCCTACTTTCCATGTGGCTTTTCTAAATCCAGTCTTTGCCCTTAACCAGAATGGCATTTTTTCATAGCTAACATCTGTTTGTGAGTTCTTGCTGTGTTAAGACACATGGTAAGCTCTCTTCTACACAATTTCATTTATTCAGCTGGGCTTAGTGGTGCACGCCTGTAATCTCAGCCACCTGAGAAGCTGAGGCAGGAAAATCACAAGTTTGAGGCCAGAGGCAGCCTGTGCAACTCAGTGAGATCTTGACTCAAAATACAAAATAAAATATGGGCCAAGGGTGCAGCTCAGGAATAGAGCACATGCAAAGCACATGTGAGGCCCTGGGTTCAATGCCTTCAGTACCACAATAAAAATAATTATATGAATAATAATAATCCCATTTACTCCTTATAGCAGGTCTACAAGGTAGCTACTTTCATTACCACCATTATGCAGATGAGTCACCTCCGGATTGGCCAAATTACCTAAATTACCCAGAGTCACAGAGCCAGGAGATGATCCGGGAATAAAGAGTCTAAATCTCGTACTCCAAATCACCATTACGCTAACCACTTCTTGTCCACCTTGGATAATCTCCCTAAAATAGAAACTGGAGGATGTCAGTTCTGCCAAAATAAAATACGTCCAGGCACTTTCAGCCTCCTGGCAAATCGAGTCCATATTCCTTAGAACGTTAGGCTGAGCATCATCGCCAATGAGTGCCCCTCAGTCTCCCCACGTTATCGCCAGCATAGGCTCTGGGAAACTTTCCACATATGTTCCATGCTACTCCATCTGTCTGTTCTCATGTTAACCCAATCATCCTTCCCTCCATCCTCAACCAGTTGAAAACAGAGCCATCTCCCTAAAATCCAATTCAAATGCCACTCTATATGAATTTTTTCCAGAAACCTGTAACATATACACATGCAATTTTTTAAAAGACAGACTTTTCCCACTTGGAGATATTATAACTTTTTTTTTTTTTTTGACATAAATCTATGTAGCCCGGGCCAGCCTCAAACTCAAGGTCCTCCTGCCTCAGTATGCCAAGTGCTAGAATTACAAATGTGAGTCACCACACCTAACTAAAGATTAATGATTGGGTCATACTTCCCAATTTTATATATATACACATACGTATATACATATGTATGTGTTTACATAGATATATGTGTGTGTATGTATATATGTGTGTATATGTATCTGTGTGTGTGTGTATACATATTATTGTTGTTGTTGTGTGCCGTTGAGTCGGTATCCAATTCATAGCGACCCTCATAGGGTTTTCAATGGCTGACTGTTTCAGGATTGCCTTGGGAGTGGATTGCCACGTCCTTCTCTCATTTTTGCAGTGCTGGGAATTGAACTCGGAACCTCAAAGACTGCAGTGCAGCACTCTACCAACTGAGCTAAATTCCAGCCATATATATATATATTTTCTTGGGGTTTTTTTTTTGGTGGTACTGTGGAGTTGAACCCAGGGCCTGACGCAAGCTTTTGCAGTTGCTTTACTACTGAACCAACCCCCAGTCGTTTTTACATTTTATTTTGAAATGGTCTCACAAAGTTACTTAGGCTGCCTCTGGCCTCAAACTTGTGATCCTCTCATCTCTGCCTCCTGAGATGTGGGGATTACAGGTGTGAGCCACTGCACCCAGCACCAAGTATATTAATTAAGGATGCTTATCATAGAATGTGGCTTTGAGGTTTCCAAAACCTGTCAAGTAACTCAAACCAAATTATTTAAGTCCTGAACTATAAGTGCACTTCACCATTGGTAGCCAACAGCAGGTATTCACCAGAATCAAACTCTTTCCCGCTCAGAAAGGAGGACACGCCTGCGCCACATCAATGGGGATAACTGTACGTAACTAAGTCCCTGAAATATCTCTTTACAGATCTTTAGGATTTCTATCTTCCCATGTGTGAAATACTTTTTTTGAAAACACAACTATGTAGGCAGAAGTTACAATAAAAACAATTCAGTTTTTTATCACACTAAATAATTTCTATTCTAATACAAATCTAACCTTGAAACTTCTAATACTAAGTGTATGAAAAATAACCTTTTTACATTGTGTAACAGAAGAAAATTAGTATAGCTGAGCATGGCGGTGGCTTCTTGTTATTAGGTGCTGTCTACTCAGTCTGGCTCCTAGCGAACCTACTACAACAGAAACAAACACTCTCAGACACTGTGCCTGCCCAGCACTATGTCCGTGCTTCTCTACTGTTCATAGGGCTTTCAATGGCTGATTGTTCTGAGTGGGCTGCCAGCTCCTTCTTGCATTTTTGCAGTGCTGAGAATTGAACCCAGGGCCTCAGAGCATGCAGAGCAGCATTCTACCAACTGAGCTAAACCCCAGCCGGGTCCAACTCATAGCAACCCTAAGTACAACAAAACAAAGTACTCCCCAACACTGTGCCATGTCCAGCACTATGCCAGAGCTTCTCTGCTATTCATAGGGTTTTCAATGGCTGACTGTTTCAGGAGTGGGCTGCCACGTCCTTCTGTTTCTTGCAATGCTGGGAATCAAACCCAGGACCTCAGAGCACGTAGCGCAAGCCCTAGCCCTGGGCACAGTGGCACACATCTGCAATCCTAGCACTTGAGAGGCAGAGGTAAGAGGATTGCAAGTTTGAGGCCAGTGTGGACCACATAGCAAGTTCAGGGCAGGTCTGGACCACATGGTAAAACCCTATTTTAAAAAAAGGAGAAGAGAAAAGAGAGAAGAGGAGAGGAGAGGAGAGGAGAGGAGAGGAGAGGAGAGGAGGGCTATGTCCCCAGCCCGATAATTCTTTTGTTAATGAATGAATGGAGGAGGAAGAATTTTTAAAAGCCTAGTTATCCTACTCCCCATCTCTGCTTCCTTCACCAAACGACTCTGCAGTTAGTCTTCCTAAAACTCATTCTTATCAGGGCACAAGAGCCTTCACTTACCAATGTCAAATGGAGAAAAACAAAACCTCCTCAGCCTGGCATTCGAACCATTCCAACGTGAACAGACACACACACTCATTCTCTCCCTACGCACCCTACCCCCCTGGCCTCATGCCCCATAATTCTAACTCACTAGATACAGGCGTTATTTTCCCATTTTTGTGTCTCTGCTCATGTGTCCCCTGAAATGCTACCATCCATAATCTTGTTGTTGTTGTTAGGTGCCGTCGAGTCGATATCTGACTCATAGCAACCCTCACAGGGTTTTCAATGGCTGACTGTTTTGGGATTGCCTTGGGAGTGGATTGCCGGGTTCTTCTCCCATTTTTGCGGTGCTGGGAATTGACCTCAGGACCTCAGAGACTGCAGCGCAGCGCTCTACCAACTGAGCTAAATCTCTGCCCCATCTATAATCTTTGCAGGCATTATTCTACCCTTTGAAGCTCGGTGAAAATGTTATCTTCTCTGCCTCACAAACCCCAAGTAATCTGTGCTTTCCTCTGCCAGAGCCCTCACAGCATTTGGGAACTTTCTTGCATCACTTACCACAAGAAAGAGAAGCGTGTATAGACATACAATGAAAATTATTTCTCAGTGGGTTGTATCTACCACTGTCACAGTTCGGATATGAAGTGTTCCCACAAAAGGCTCATGTGCTGAAGGCTTGGCCCTCAGTGAGTGGCGTTATTGAGGGGTCACCGGATCTGAGGGCACTAACTTATTAATGAGTTCATCCATGGATGCACTAGTAGGAGGTGGGCCTAGGTAGAGGAACAGGGTCACTGGAGGCTGCCTCTGAAAGGTCTACCTTGTGCCTGGAGTCATTACCCTCCACCTCCTCCCCCTATTCCTCCCCCGCTTCCCTCATCTCTCTCCTTCTGCAGCTTCGCTCAACCAAACCCTTCGCCGTCCTAGGCCCAGAAACATCGGAGCCAGCCGACTACAGATGGCAACCTCTGAAACCATGAGCCAAAATAAATCTCTCCTCCTCTAAGTTGACTTCTCAGATATTTTGTCACTGACCACCACCACGTGAACTGTAAACGTTTATTACTCTCATTGCCCCTAATGTAACACCTTGAACAATACCATGAGAAAGCTTCCAGGAAACGAGACACGTGCGCCGATAACAATAAAATGCAACGGCAGTGGCAGCGAAATGTGAGTACCTTACAGACATCAGATACTGTGCTGAGCACTGTACATTTATTATTTCATTTATTCCCCACAGCAGTTCTATGAGGAAGGTTGTACAGGCTAAGTGTCCTTTATCAAAAATGTCTGGGACCAAATGTGTTTTAGATTACAGATTTTTTTGAATTTTAAAGTGTTTCCATGTACATAATGAAGTGTATTTTGGGGGTGGGACCCATCTAAACACAAAATTAACTTATGTTTCAGAGACACCTTTATACATACCACAAAGGTCACTTTATACAATACTTCTAGTGCACATACTTTTTGACTATGATCTATCACGAGTCAGGTATGGAATTTTCCTAAGGTATTACGTTGGTACTCAAAAACTTCTAAGTTTTGGAGCATTTTGGGTTAGAGGTGTACACGCTGTATAATTTCCACTTTACAGAAAAAAAAACTAAAACAGATAACTTTCTCAAGATTTAACACTATTCAATTTCTACAAATAAACCAGGCACAGTGGTACACACCTGTAATCCCAGCAACTCAGGAGGCTGAGACAAGAGAAATGCAAGTTTGAGGCCAGAGGTAGCCTGCATAATTCAGTGAGACCCTGTTTCAAAATAAGAGGTAAAAACTGGGCTTGGGGAAGCTCAGTGGTAAAGAACTTTCAAAACATTCATGAGGTCCTGGGTTCAGCCTCCAGTTCCAGGGGGGTGGGGCAGGGGGTACGGCGAAGGTATAAATAATTTCGTATTTAACATCTGTGCAAATATAGTTAGTTCCTTATTTTAGACTATTTCATTAGATTCTAAAAATTATAACTTTCCAATAATACAGATGTTTTAGTGGTTCTTCACTTATTACACATTTTCTAAAAGGATTAACCATCTTCTAAAGCTACCATAGCCCTGTGGCATCCGATCCCGGCAGATCTCAGAAGCTAAGCAGGGTCAGGCCTGGTTAATAGTTGGATGAGAGACTGCCTGGGAACACCAGGTGCTGTAGGCTTGGGAGACAGACCTGGCAACCCACTCCCAAAATTCAATCCGCCATTGAAAACCCTATAAATAGCAGAGAAGCCCTGAGAATAGTGTTTCACCTGTTGTACGCAGGGTCGCTCTGAGTCGGATACCAACTCAACGGCACCTAACAACAACAACAAAGCTACCAAGAATGTCTGAGGGTAACAATTTTAATGCCTCAACATCAGTTTGATATATTGTTATTTTCTTATCCTCCTAATTCAACCAGGCAAAAGATGGCTTAATTTACCAGGTTTATGGTCAGTGTTTTGGGTGACTGTTGCTGCTGTTACAAGGTCATAAAAAATATTATACCTAATTTATCCGAAGTTATTTCATAATACTTATACAGATGAAAGGAAACCAAGCACTTAATCAGCTCAAATATTCATTATTAAACTTTTGATAATATTCCATTCATCCATTCGGTCAACAAACCTTTATTCACAGCTCAACCAGATCAGGTACTACGCTACTCCCGGGGCACAAATAAAACAAATGACCCCTGCCTTTAGGAGAATCACAGGTTTTCAGACATCAGTGTAATATGGAGCTCAGGAAAGCTGGTTCATGAATCAGAAACTCCTTTAAAGACGGGTTCCTCTCAGGTCAGTTGTAATACTGACTCCAACTAAAAGTGTTTGTGTTTTCTTATATAGAACGTTCAAATTGCTAGAACTAATGAAGGGTCAAAGTAGCTTAACTGAAGTATCACCAAATAAGAGACTCCAAAAACTAGGCTTCAGTTAGAAAAGGTACCCTCATAGGGTTTTCAATGGCTGACTGTTTCGGGATTGCCTTGGGAGTGGATTGCCAGGCCCTTCTCCCATTTTTGTGGTGCTGGGAATTGAACTCGGGACCTCAGAGACTGTAGCGCAGCGCTCTACCAACTGAGCTAAATCCCAGCCCCATCACCAAATAAGAGACTCCAAAAACTAGGCTTCAGTTAGAAAAGGTAAGACGTGGGATGAAGCAATCGATAAAAACCTGACTAGTATAGACTTCACCTCCTCAGACCAGAAACTATCACATTAGCTGGATCCTTTGGTGGTATGTCAGATACATAGTAACAGGTTAAGTTCTATTTCCCATAGCGGGAGATAAAATTATGAAAACCAATACTGTACCTCAAAAATGCAACAGACAGACACAGAAAATCAATAGAAAGGGTTCTGGAGAAAAAACAAAAGGGAGACAAAGCTACAAACTACTGCTTAAAAGAAACAGGCAATATTTGACCTTCATGGAACTAACAGAGATGAAAATCATGATCCTCCATAGCAGTGTGATTATTTTCGACTGCGAGTCACTCATGGCAATGGAATAGGGAGATTAGATCTTTGGTCTGTTCCATTTTAGCAATTTCTAATTCAACCCTCTAGCTCTGTAAGCATCCCAAACTAATTTTCCAGGGAAACCATTCATAATACTGGGTTGAGATTTCAAAGCTTCTATCCTTCTGCCTGCTTGCCGTCTCTCAAACTCATAGCTACCCTGAACGATGCTACTAAAACTGGTCTTTTAAGAGTGCATGTCATAACATCAGTGTTTGGTCACAGCTGACTTCATTTTCAGTTCAAAGACAGCATCTCCCACACGAGTGTCCCCTTCTTCTCACCCAGGAGGACTTCAACACCCAAGGGCAAGGGGCGAGTGTTATGCATTATTTCCCCCCAGGGCCAGCAAGGCTTTGCATCTAGCAATGGTTAACAATGAAAAGTAAAAATAGCAATACAGCATTTATTCCACAATTCTCAGAATTAAGTGGAAAATTGTTGTCCTTGCCTTGGTGAAGACCAAGGGTGTCTGCACATTTAAAATATAAACTGTGCAGATCCAATTCTTATTCATCTTCAAGGCAAGCTACCAGCACTCATAAGATTTTAAGCTGATTAATTAAATTCATTCACAGGTTTATCTTCTCAAGCATTCATACTTCCTGTTTCATGACTTCAAAGTAACCTGAGACTTTTTAAAAAGGATTTTAAAGGGACCTCACAAACAGCATGCATACATCAAAGGAAGAGAAATATACAACTATTCTGACAATACTTCCTCCAGAAGAAAAATGTACCAGATTTTACTCAACTGCCTTCAAAGAAATTCATCTCTAAAAATCAAGTTTTTTTCATCATCTTCCAAATTTACATTAAAAAACAGAAAAAAAGACTTTCTTTTACACAAGACATGATATAGAAACTTTCCATCCATCTTTTGAAGGTCATTTATTTGACACAAAAAATACTACAAAATTTATAAACACAATCTTTGTATTCCAGTAAAAACATTCTCTGGAAGATAAAAACCCTTGTAATGGCCAGGCACCATGGTACATGCCTGTAGTCCCAGCAACTCAGGAGGCTGAGGAAGGAGGATCACATGTTCGAAGCCAGAGGCAGCAAGTATAACTTAGCAAGACCCTATCTTAGAATAAAGCATTGAAAAGTGGCTGAGAATGTGGTGGCTTAGTGGTGGCGTGTCCTGGGATCTATCCTGTAGTACTGAGGAAAAAAAAATCTTGTAATGGCAAATCAGACAAAACCACAGGCATTAACTATGTACAACTTCTTGTTGTTGGGTCCTGTCAAGTAGGATCTGACTCATAGCAACCCTATGTACAACAGAATGAAACACACTACCCAACAATATGCCATGCACTAGTTCTTTCTGAGTCCATTCGTGCTACATCAGCAAAGGGAGGTCCCAGGGGCTGTACTCCATTCTCAACATTAAGGTCAACTCCACTTTGAGGAGGCAACTCTTCCCCAGTCATTTCTTAAATGCTTTCCAGCCCAAGGGGCTCATTTTCCAGCACTATATTTAACAGTGCTTCTCTGCTATTTGTAGGGTTTTTAATTCAGGAGTAGGCTGCTGGGTCCTTCTCCTTTGTCTTAGTGTGGAAGCTCAGCTAAAATCTGTCCACCATGGGTGGCCCCACTGGTATCTGAAATACTGGTGGCAAGCTTTCAGCATAACAGCAACACATAAACCTCCAAAGCATGACATGCTGACAGACACATGGGGGATATATAATTTAGAACACTCAGTGTATGAAAGGCAGGCATGCAATGAGGCTGGGCCCTCTGTTGTTGTTGTTAGGTACCGTCAAGTCAGTGTCCAACTCATACCAACCCTATGTACAACAGGTGAAACAGTATTGTTACTGTTTCTCTGCTATTCATAGGGTTTTCAATGGCAGATTTTCGGGGGGGGGGTGCTTACCGGGTCCTTCTCCCAAGCCTACAGCACCTGGTGTTCCCAGGTGGTCTCCTATCCAAGTACTAACCAGGTCCTATCCTGCTTAGCTTCTGAGATCTGATGGGATTGGACACCACAGTCATATGGCTGTAGGGAACAGACACTCTGTAGGTCTTAAAATAAAACTCGGTCAGTGGAAATTTTCCTTTTACTCACTTATTGTCTTCAATTTAAGTGAACCCTAAATTTATTTAGTGCCTGCAGCCGTAGCCCTGTGGCATCCGATCCCGTCAGATCTCTGAAGCTAAGCAGGGTCGGCCCTGGTTAGTACCTGGATGGGAGATTGCCTGGGAACACCAGGTGCTGAAGGCTTGGGAGAAGGACCTGGCAACCCCCTCCCAAAAATCAATCTGCCATGAAAACCCTATGAACAGCAGAGAAGCACTGACAATAGTATTTCCCCTGTTGTACAGAGGGTCACTATGAGTCGGATACTGACTCGATGGCACCTAACAACAACAACAACAAATTTATTTAATAAAAAGCAAATTAAAAAAAAATGCTCCCTCTGATCAGGTCACAGAATCCAATTAAAAGGAAAAGCTGAAAGCTTATCTGATCCAGCCTATCTATTTAGGTTAGACATGTTTTCTTTTACCATCTGTTGTTATGATTTGAATCTAAAATGTCCCAAAGGTTATGTGTTTGAATGCTTGGTTTGATGGCTTGTGGAGGCTGTGGAACCTTGCAAGGTGGGACATAGCTTGTGAAACTGGGTCACTGAGTCGGGCCTTTGGAGGTTTTCTGTGGTAAGCTCTCTCTGCCTCCTGATGCCATGATGTGAAGAGGTCCTCCACCATAGTCCTGCCGCCAGCTGTCCCACCAGGCTCCCTGCCATTATGGACTGAGAGCCTCCAACTATGAGCCAAAATAAACCAATTCTTCCTCCTTAAGTTGGTCTGTCAGGTATTTTGCCACAGCAACGCACAAGCCAACTAATACATCTGTGTAAAGTTAGCATTTTATAATACCCATCTCAAAGCATTTTACGTTAAGAATGACATCCTTAGGATGAAAGCCAAAGATTGCTTTTATTTATCCCTTGCCTCTCATTATTTTGATTATAATATGAGATGAATATTTAAGATTTACTTCTAATCAAAATCTCAGTGAAAATCACTCTAACATTTGCCACCAACATCCCAACTATTGTACAAAAAATCTTTATAAGTAAGTCTCTATGCCTATATCATTTCTAGCTCCCTTCTATCTAGGATAACAAGAACATTTTCTTGCCTTTGATTATTTCCTTGTCACTACTGTTTGCACTATCTACAGATCAAACGGGTTTAGGGTTCACCTCAGTTGGTAGAGTGCTGCTCTGTACTCTCTGAGGCCCTGAGTTTGATCCCCAGCCCCACATAAATGGAAGAAGGACCTAGAAGTCCATCCCTGATACAATCCCGAAACAATCTGCCATTTAAAATCCTATGAATAGCAAAGAAGCACTGACACAGTACTGGGCATGGCACACTGTTAGGGAGTGTTCATTTTGTGGTACATACCTGACTTGGTGACACCTAATAACAACAACAGATTAAATAAATACATGTAAAGCTCATAGTACATGCTTGAATAATAAGTATTCAAAAATTGTTATTACTAGTTTCTTATATACTTTCAAAAATCTAGTTGAATCTTCCCTCTCTTCCTTTTCTAGTACTCAATCCCTATCAATACTGCTAATGACTCCGGGTATAGTTAACTATGACCGTGAGGTTGTTGTTCCTGCTCTGTCTGTGCTTGGCCATACCCTTTACTGCATGCCTGCTGTGCACTAGATACTGGCCAAGACTCAATATACAGTGAATGAAGCAGACATGGCCTCTGCTCTCCTGGAGCTTGGAGTCCACTTCCTCTCTGACATGATCATTTAGCCAAACAAGAGGAGAACACAAGGCCACTCGGATGAGGTCTTAGAATAGGTGATGTGATATGAGGATGACAATAATACATGAATTAGATTAGGAAGTTAGTAAGCTTCTGTGAGATATAAGGGGCTAGAGGTTAGCTCTGTTGGCAGAGTGCTGATTTGCACTCTCTGAGGCCCTGAGTTTGATTTCCAGCACTGCAAGAAACAGAAGGACCTGGCAGCCCACTCATGAAACAATCGTGAAATAATCAGCCACTGAAAACCCTATGAATAGCAGAGAAACACTGACATGGTGCCAGGCATGGCAGCGTTGGGGAGTGTTCATTCTGTTGTATGTAGGGTCACTACGAGTTGGACCTAATTCAACAGAACCTAACAACAATAAGATATAAGGACACATTCAAAAGAGAATCACTTTAGAACTCCTTTAAGATAGCACAAAATTTCCCAGATAAGCAATAATGAATCACGGAAATACAGAAGAGTCTTGACTTAAAATGACTTCCTGAGAAACATATCTGAAGTTGAAAACATCTTAAATCAAAAATGCACACATTACACCTAATATGCCAAACATCTCAGCTTAGCTCAGCTTAGCTTTGCCCACCTTAACCTGTGACTACAGGTTAGTCTACAGTTGGGCAAACGCATCTATTTTAGAACAAAGTCTTGAACATCTCAGGCACACATAGAGATGGGCGGTTTGTAGACATGACGGGATCCGCAAACACAAACTTCTCTATCCAAAAGACACTGGCTACACAGCACCCTGGACAGCACTTGCTGCTTTGCCTTCCCTCGGGATCACATGGCAGACCAGGAGCTGTACCTCCACGGATGCCCAGCAATGCCAGAGGCTACCGGAACTGCATGCTGCCAGCCCCAGGAAAGATCCAAATTCAAAGTACAGTTTCTACTGAATGTGTATAGCTTTTGCAGCATCCCAAAGCAAAAAATCACAAGGCAAACCATCATAGGCCAAGGACTGTCTGCATGTCGCAAGTTAAAAATATAAAGACACCATTAAGGGGAAAAAAAGTACTTTTGATCTGACTGCAAAGTGAGGATTTGGTTTCACTGAAAAGATAGTATATTCAGGGGAGAGTTTTAGCTTCCTAAGAAAAAAAATCATATAACATGAAGAAAAACATATGCACGCCGGGCACGGTGGCGCACGCCTGTAATCCCAGCGGCTCAGGAGGCGGAAGCGGGAGGATCGCAAGTTCGAGATCAGAGATAGTCTGCGTAATTTAGCGAGACCCTGTCTCAAAAAAGTAAAAAAATGGGTTGGGGGTGCAGCTCAGTGGTCCAGCACTTGCAAAGCATGCAGGAGCTAGGCCCTGGGTTCAACCCCCAGTACCAGAAAAAAAAAAGAGAAAAGAAAAATATATGCACCAGAGTAGAAATGAACTCTGAGGGATCTTCTATAGTAGTGAAAGGCATTTGGAACTAGCATTCAAATAGAGATTTCTATCGCTAGCTGATATTTAAGAAAAGAGTTGTGAGTGCCAGGACACAACGGCAGGCTCCAAGCCACGACACTGTTGCTGACTCATGGTCACACAGGACAGTGGTTTCCCAATGTAGATTCACCCTGCACCACAGGAAAACCGACCCCAAACCGTTTTCCAGTATGTGCATTCTTGAAGGGCTGCAATTCCAGGGAAAGACTATGGGAAGAAAGGCAGCCATCAACAAGATCCAATTCACTCAAGAAATATGACTAAATAAGGAAACACACGGAATAATACAAACATTCGATATCCATTAACCCTCTTAGCAGGGAAAAAAAAAAAAAACCCTGCTCATTTTTATGAAAATGCCTGCAGGCAGCAAGGCCAATACAGTGGAGTCTCAGACAGCCAGGCATGTCTTAAGTGCTTTGCACTTAACTGGCTATATGATATCAACTCAGGGCTGGGATTTAGCTCAGTTGGTAGAGTGCTACTCTGCTGTCTCTGAGGTCCCAAGTTTGATTCCCAGCACCACAAAAATGGGAGAAGGATGCGGCAATCCACTCCTGAGACAATCCCGAAACAACCAGCCATTGAAAACCCTATTACAGGTTGCTATGAGTCGGATATAACTCAACGGCACCCAACAACAACATGATACCCACTAATGCTCTTCATTAAGCCTTCACTACCTCCTCTGCAAAACTGGGAAAATGCAAATTTCTCTATTCATCTATTGTTCTTCAGAAGAATGTAATCATCAGCTACTGGGAGAATTTTATGTCGACGTCTATTTTCTCTAATTATCTATGCCACCGAAATACAATCTGAAGTTAACAAAAATAAGTCATTTTACATATTGAATGACTACTATAAGACTTACTACCCTGTAACCCTGAACACTTTTATTTCTTAATACTGAGAACCATGATGAATGAAGACAGTACTTTACCTATAATACAGCTTCAAGAAATCCATGGGGAATTTCTGTAGAAAACCACATTATTGCTGACAGGTTTCTATAGAACAGCGAGGCCTCACTCCTGCCTCTTCCCATCACAAACCACTTTCTCTGTTTTGCTCCAGGGAAAATTCTCTCTATCTGGTAGTGGACTTATTTCTGAATCACACAGTGTAAACTTTTTAACTGTCAAGTTTTTTACTACATCCATGTTTCTGTTAACCAGTTTTGTGGTAATTTTCATCCATTCTGAAGAATTTTCATTACCATGGTATTAAAGACAAAAGCAAGATGGAGGGAAATGAATGAGGTTGTATATCCTATCATGTTTAATAAATCTTTTTTAAAAAATCCCATGGGAAGAGAAGGACGACCTCCCCAGAATCACATGGCTAGTGGATGCTAGAGCCAGGATCTGAATCAAGGCAATCTGGACTTCGGACTATGACACTGCCTGTGACTTTGGCTTTGAAAAAAATAAAGCCCCAAAAAGCTGTGTGGGAAACTTATATTAGTCTAGAGTTGGGCAAACTCATGTATTTTGTAACAAAGTCTTGAACATCTCAGGTATACATATAGATGGGTGTTTTGTGGACATGACGGGATGCAGTTTTGGGGGATGTAGTTTGGTCAGTGGTAGAGCATATGCTTAGCATGTGTGAGAGACTGGCTTCAATCCCTAGCACCAGAGGGGGAAAAAAATCTTGCTGTTTCTTCTGGTTATAAAAATAATGCTTGCTCACTGCCAAAAATCTGGAAAATACAGAAAAGTACAATGAAAATTAGAACTACTGTACTTGAACACCTACTATCTAGAGATAACCAGCACTCATATCTTATTAGATATTTTTCTTTACAAAATGGAATCTTAAATTTCAGAGAATATTTTTTATTGATTTAACAATTGAACCCAGGGCCTTAAACATGCTAAGCAAATGCGACATCCTCAGCCCTACTTTTTAATTTTTTACTTGTTTGTTTATTTATTTATTTAGAGACAGAGCTTCCATACATTACCCAGGCTGGCCTCTAACTTATGATCCTCTCCCCTCAGCCTCCCAAGTAGGTGGGATTATAGGCATGCTCCACAGCATCCAACTCTCCCCAGCCTTATTCTTTACTTTTAATTACAAATAACTTATGAATATACCGTTCAAAACTTCAGAAGGATTCATTGTGCACCTTCTTCCTCTCTCAATTCTAGTCACTATTAATAGTTTGACCAGATGTTTCTCTACCCATGTGCATAGGTATGAATATAAATACAGCTCACTTCATATGTCTGTTTTTATATTTTACATTTTTCTTTTCCATTTATTTATTTATTTATTTAGGTTCTTAAGGGTTGAACCCAGGGCCTCGCACACATTTTGCAAGTGCTCTACCTCTGGGCTGTACCCTCAGCCCATTTTTTATTTTTTATTTTGAGTCAGAGTCTTGCTAAGTTACTAGGCTGCCTCTGGCCTTGAATTTGCTATCCTCCTGCCTCAGCTTCCCAAGTCTCTGGGATTAGAGGTGTGTACCACCACACCCAGCTACACTGAGTATCTTTGGTTAAATTTTTTTTGTACATTTTATATAACTTAAGATAGGCAACTAAGAACAACAAAAAGAAGATAGGATCCTAAGCCAGACACAGCAGCTCACACCTGTAATCCCAGCAACTCAGAAGGCAGAGACAGAAGGATGGCAGGTTCGAGGCCAGAGGCAGTCAGCATAATTTACTGAGACCCTGTCTCAAGATAAAAAAAAAAAAATTTAAATGGCGTGGAAGTGCAGTTCAGCGGTCAAGTGCTTGCAAAGCATGCAATGGGGTCCTGGGCTCAACTCCCAAATACCACAAAGGGAAAAAAAATCCTAAAAGTAAAATTACTGATCAAAAGCATCACTTCAAAGTACATGATACATATTCCTAACTTGTCCTTCTGAAAAAAACCATACCATTTAGTTAGCAATGTATGAATTCTATTACATTACTTTTATCTTTTAAAGAGTTATGTATCAAAGTTAACA
The DNA here is from genome assembly GCA_007922755.1 of Pedetes capensis. Taxonomy (NCBI): domain Eukaryota; kingdom Metazoa; phylum Chordata; class Mammalia; order Rodentia; family Pedetidae; genus Pedetes; species Pedetes capensis. Next base: position 24,588 of record VMDO01008064.1, on the reverse strand, counting down.
CTGACTGTGAAAACCCAACCTTGATTTTGGTTTAGATCGAGAAAATACCTAATTATTTAAAATAGCACCCTGTCATGTCTTGGGTATTGGTTAAGGGAATTTGAAAAGAGAAGACAAGAAAGTAAACTGATCCAATCTTGATTCAGGCACCACTAAGTAACTCTAAAGGTGATGGAGATAAGATAAGGAAGTTGGCCAAGGTGCCATTACTTTTGTCTGCTGTAGAGATTCCTTTTCCCAGGAATTTGTCCCTCAAATATCAGGTGCTTGAGGCTGGGTATCATTGAGCATGTCTGTAATCCCAGCAACTCCGGACACTGAGGCAGAAGGACTGGATTGCAAGTTCCAGCCCAGGGGCAGCCTGCACAACTCAGACCTTGTCTCTAAATAAAAAATAAGAAACTGGACTGGGGGTGCAGCCCAGTGGTACAGCACTTGCCTAGCATGTGCAAGGTCATGGGTTCAACCTCTAGTACTGCCAAAAAAAAAAAAAAAAGTAGAAGGAGGAGGAGGAGGAGGAGGAGAAGGAGGAGAAGGAGAAGGAAAAAGAAAAGAAAAGAGCAGAGCAGGGCAAGCAGGAGGGAGGGGGGCAAGGAAGAAAGAAGCAAGCAAAGAAAAAGAAATATGATGTGCTCTAACAAGCCTGACTGCAGAGTACAATTCTGTTAAATGAGTCATTTTCACCAGAATTCATCACAAAATCTTAGAACAGTTTCCCTAAGAAGGACATGTATCTCTGAGCATAAGAAACACATGGAAAGTGGCAAAATGGATGGAACTGGGTATCATCACTTTAAACAAAATAACCCAGACTCAAAAAGAGAAATACTGCATGTTCTCACTCATATGCAGGAGCTAGATCTACCTTAAAACACACACACACACACACACACACACACACACACAGTTGTTTATATCTGAGACTGGAAAATACAAGAGGACTCATGAGGTGGGAGAAGACTAGTGTGAGGTGGAAGGGGAGCAACACAGAGGGGTAAAGAAGGTGAAAACAAGTGTAAAATACAGGATGTAATTCTACAAAAATCTCATTATGAATTCCCCTGTACTGTATGCAACTTTTAAAATATCATACTATACTTTGCAAACATGTACAATTCTTGTTACATGTTAATCAAAAATTTTTTGTAAAATGTTTGAGATGGAAGTGTTAACAATCCTGATTTGATAGGTGCAAACTATATATATGAACTGAATTATCACCTATGCCCCATAAATACATGGAATTAAAATACTAATACTAAAAAGATCAGTATAAAATGAACCTGTTTCAGAGACGTTAAAATGTGGAAAATGTGTACCAGTAAAAGAATATGCAATAAAATATAAAATACAATAAAGTATTAAATGTAGTTTAAAAAAAGAAATACATGAAAAACGGTAATATTTTAAAAAATAAGTGGACTATATAAATACATGAAAATGTACTCATGAAAACATAGGAAATGACATCACATTTGCTCCTGTTCAATATTTAAATGAAATTAAAATTTACACTGCCATATATGCCAAGCATAGGGGTACATGGCTGTTAACCCCAACGACCAGGGAGGCTGAGGCAAGAGGACCTCAAGCTTAAGGCCAAGGGCAGTCTATACAACTTAGAAAGATCCTCACTTGAAATAAAAAGTAAAATATGGGGAGAGGGTACGGCCCAGAGGGAAAACACTTGCAAAGTATGTGTGAAGCTCTGGGTTCTACCCACAAGCAATGTAAAATAGTGAATATGAATAATAAAATGACTTATTTAACAGAAACCATACTGAAATACATCAACAATGTATTAATGTACTTGTTGCTGCTGCTGTTGTTGTTAGGTGCTGTGGAGTCAGTGTCTGACTCCTTGTGACCCTATGTACAACAGACGAAACACTATTGTCAGTGCTTATCTGGTATTCATAGAGTTTTCAATGGCTGATGGTGTGTTAGGAGTGGGTTGCCAGGTCCTTCTCCCAAGCCTGCAGTACCTGGTGTTCCCAGGCAGTGTCCCACCCAAGTACTAACCAGGCCCAACTCTGCTTAGCTTCCGAGATCTAATGGGATCGGACACCACAGTGCTACGGCTGTAGGCTCCATTGGACTTATAATCAAAATACTATCAGAGGAGAAAATACTGAAGGTTAAAAGCAAGTGCCATTACCACAAATGAGCCAGTATGAGTATATGCCTCAAAGCTGTATTGTCAACATCAAACAAAAAGAAAACAATGTATAATTTAGAACCAACTCTAAACTAAGCATAACTTTACATCTGCAGAATACCTTTATCATCTTTAAAATTTTTACCATCACTTGCACTCGTGGTCTATTTCTGGCATAACAGCTTTACTATGTTCACCAGTCATGTCTAATCTTTGCCAATGGAAGAACACAATAACCTCCACTGAGATTTACTCTTAAAAAACCGGCTAGGAGGCAGCAATGGTCAGCTAATTAGCTGCCTGTTAGCTAATCAAGATGGTGTCTTTGCTAACTGTACTATTTTTAGAATTGCCCCCTACAGTGATAGTTACATTGTTCTGTCTTAACTGTTTAACCAGCAGCTTCTGTCCTTGACATAAGATTCCAGTTTATCAAGGATATTTGTTGAACTGGGCAAGACACTGATCACCCTTAAAAATTAGCTCTCTCTGCAGCGGTGGCAAACTCTGTAGTCCCAACTCCCAGGGAGGGTGGTACCAACTACTTGGGAGAATGGGGCAGGAGGACACTGGAACCCAAGATCAGGGCCGGCCTGCACAACAGGGGAGGGCGGGAGAGGGCCAGAGGGTAATCAGCCATTTTTATTAAGTAAACAAATACTATAAAGTAAACCAAATACTACAGGAAGGCATCACGGGAAGAAGTTATTAGATAAAAAGGGCAGAACTGGTATTCTAAATTCAGTTGTATAAGAGGAACCAGATTCAAGTGTATTTGTATTTGCATACAACTATTATATAAATCTGCATTAAAGTAAGACTGCACCTATACTATAGGGGGACTCATCATGAGATGGGAAGAGACAAGTGGAGGGGAGGGTGACGGGAAAATTGGAGGGAGCAACATGTTTACCTATATGTCATTATTTACCTATATTACTTACCTGCCTATATTCTTGAGGGCATATAAGTAAATAATTATTAAGCCTACAAAAACACACAGTTCTGAGAATCTGCCTCCTTGCTGTAATGATGATTTAGAACATTGCCTTTACAAATGCTAATCCCTCTCCTCAGCATGCTCCAGTCCATTTCTGGCCAAACTGTAAACAGGACCAGGGAGTATCACCCAGGAAGCTCACTGAATTCCTGCACATGCATCTCAGTAAAATTATTCTGACTCCAAAACAGAGGAAGCCAGTGGGGTGAAGCTCACCCGTAGTCCCACCTTCTGGGGACGCTAAGCAGGAAGAATTCAGGCTTGGCAACAAAGGAAAATCCTATCTCCAGAACAAAAACAAGAAGTATCAGAGTAAACTGGATCCAGGACTAAGTTTCAGGCAGAGAGAGCAAGAAGGAGGCTGCTGCAATAACTGGAGAGAGATGATCTATCAGAACCAGGGTAGTACCACGGGAGACAGACGCGTACACAAATTTGATAGTGGTTTAAAAGGTGCAGAAGTCAGTCAGGTATCATAGTGCACATCTGTAATCTTAGCACTTGGGAGGCTGAGGCAGGAGGATCCAGGTCCTGGAACTGCAAGTTCCAGGTCAGCCTGGGCCATGCAGTGAGACTCTGTCTCAAAAAACCTAAAAGGTATAAAAGTGTAACTACACAAATAAAACAAGCTCAGATGTGCTTTAGAGGAAGAAACTCTCAGATCAAGACCCATTCTTCTTCCATCCCATTCTTTACCTTGCATTGCTTCTTTTTGTTTGTTTTGTGTGTGTTTTTGCAGTGCTGTGATCAAACTCAAGACCTTGTACAGGTGGGAAGCATTCTACCAGACAGCTATATTCCCAGTTCCTCTTGTACCACTTCTTTAACACGAAGATATTTAAATAGACAAATCACGTCCATGAACAAAAACATAATTTGTATTACCAAATAGGAACCATAACATATGGGTAGGTAGATACCCTTATCTTGTTGTTTTCTAATACAAGCAGAAAGAGTGGAAGATAAGGAACATGATACATAAAGAACATTCAGTGAACATTCATTTGAGATGCTCTTGTTTCCACAAGCACTCATAAATACAGCCATAATATCTTCAGAGACAATATACTTTGCAGGGAAAATGCAAAAGGCTAAATGAAGCTAGGTTATATACTATTAATTATATGTTGAGGAAAAATTGTCACAATATGTGAAAATGTGATAAACACACTAGGATCTTTATAGTTAAATGGAACAGAAAGTCAGAATCATGCTAAAGCAAGGTGAAATTATTTACCACAGTCCCTCTTTATCCTCACTTCCCCTTCCACAGTTTCAGTCACCTACAATGAATCACAGTCCTAAAATATTAAATGGAAAATTCCAGAAACAATAAGTTTTACACTTCATGATTCCCTGAAATCTCATACTGTCCTGCTCTGTCCTAATAAGGATGTTGTTGTTGTTGTTGTTGTTGTTAGGTGCCGTCGAGTCGGTATCCGACTCATAGCGACCCTCATAGGGTTTTCAATGGCTGAGTGCTTCGGGATTGCCTTGGAAGTGGATTGCCAGGCCCTTCTCCCACTCATAGTGACCCTCATAGGGTTTTCAATGGCTGATTGTTTCGGGATTGCCTTGGGAGTGGGTTGCCACGTCCTTCTCCCATTTTGCGGGGCTGGGAATCGAACTCGGGACCTCAGAGACTGCAGAGCAGAGCTCTACCAACTGAGCTAAATCCCAGCCCCCTAATAAGGATATATACATCATTCTCTTTGGCCCAGTGTATCCACTACCCGCTCAGTTCTCACTTAGTAGTTATTTTGGTTACCAGATCAACTATCACAGATTCGCAGTGCTTGTGTTAAGTAATCCTTATATAGCGGCCTATTACTTCATCACAATGCCTACATCATTCACCTCACTTCATCTCATCATGCTGGCATTGTTATCATGTCATACCATCACAAAGAGAAGGATCAGTACGGTACAAAATATGTTTGAGAGAGAAGGGAGGAGGGAAAGAAAGAGATCACTTTAGTATAATTTTAATCAGTATGTTGTTAAAATTATATTTTATTATTTGTTGTTGTAGCTAGGTGCCAAGGAGTCAGTATCCAACTCATAGTGACCCTATGTACAATAGACAAAACAGTATTGTTACTGCTTCTCTGCTATACATAGGGTTTTCAATGGCAGATTTTGGGGGGGAGTGGGTTACCAGGTCCTTCTCCCAAGCCTACAGCACCTGGTGTTCCCAGGTGGTCTCACATCTAAGTACTAACCAGGCCCAACCCTATTTGGCTTCCAAGATCTGACAGGATCTGACACCACAGTGGTACAGCTGTAGGCATTTTATTATTATTGTTAATTTGTCACTGTGTCTAATTCATAAATCAAACTTTATCAGAAGTATGTATGTATAGGAAAAAACACTGTAAATAGGGTTTCGAGCACCCTCAGGGGTCTTGGAACATACCCCTCTGCTCCCTGCCCGATGTAAAAGAGGAGAGTACCACTACATTGTCACCAGGAAGAAAATTCACAACACACGTTAAGATGTGTTATAAACAAAGGCACCCGACGCTAGCTGGAAAGTTCTGCTGTGGCAGGAGTCACATCTATTTTTCTCACTTTCCTATTTCCAGTGCTTACACAGTGTTTGAAAAGCAATAGGCACTGAGTATATACCTCTTCAGTAAATGTTCTCGCTAAGATCTTCATGCAAAAAACATATACTTGACCTGCTAACACAGAACAACTCTTACAATACAGTTGTACAAACAGACTGTGCCAGGTATTACAGCAAATGTGGGTTGTTAGTTGATCTAAAGGAAACAGGTTACAATTACAAGATTTTCACTGCTCAAGTTTAATTCCACTAAAATTATGTTATAAATGAAATGGCACATTCCTTATTTGTATTTAAAATTAAGTGTGACTAAAGCCTCATATAGGGCTGGGATTTAGCTCAGTTGGTAGAGCGCTGCGCTGTAGTCTCTGAGGACCTGAGTTCAATTCCCAGCACCGCAAAAATGGGAGAAGGGCCTGGCAATCCACTCCCAAGGCAATCCCGAAAAACAGTCAGCCATTGAAAACCCTATGAGGGTCGCTATGAGTCGGATACCGACTCGACGGCACCTAACAACAACAACAACAAAGCCTCATATGACTAACTCACCTTCAGCTCCAATTTCTGAGTCAAGCATGAGCCTTACCTTATAACTCACCACTCACTAACGGAAAGGGGAGGAAAACCCACTCAAGTAGCCCACACGCATACAATCCTCCAATTATTTGGTCTCCTATTTTTAAAAGTTGAAAAAAGGTCCTCAAAAGTAATTAACGGTAATCATATGTTTTTCAATTTCACAAGATAATCTCAGTTTTAAATAATGTATCATATACGATGGCATGTTTCATACAGAAATTTGCAACACCATATTCAGACAGCTCCTATTTCTCTTCCTCCTTCCTGCCCTCCATTCCCCAAAGAAAACAAGCTACCAATGGTCAATCTTGAAGAATAATTATAAATATTTTACTTTAAAATCTAACAATTTTCCCCATCATGGAATAGAACGGGAAAAGAAGGCAAGTTACTGAAGAGAAACTTACTCAAGTTGACAAAATCAGACTATTACTGACAAAGATCACTGCCTTTAAATGTCGTGCAAAGATGATTCACTCCTCCACATGGACTCAGTCACTATTCCTGCTTCACATTTTTGAAGCAAACTAATCCCCAAATGCCACATCTACAAAGCTGGTCATAATGGCATACAAAACAGCTGATTACTTACAAATGAGAAAATTAAGTATCAGTGCAATTAAATACACACATTTGAACTAAATATTTGATTACTGCACATTACAGTGATTTATGCCTGCAGCCATACCACTGTCATCGGATCCTGTCAGATCTCGGAAGCTAAGCAGGGTTGGGCCTGATTAGTATTTGGACAAGAGACTGCCTGGGAATACCCTGTGCTATAAGCTTAGGAGAAGAACATCACAGCCTATTCCCAAAAACTATCAGCCATTGAAAATCTTATGAATTGCAGAGAAGCACTGATAACAGTGTTGCACATGGCATAGTGCGGGGGAGTGTTTCATCTGTTGTACATAGGGCTGCTAGGAGTCAGACCCAACTCAGCAATGCCTAACAACAACAGTGATTTACGCTAAAAGTGAGCACTGATTTCAACTGATATGTATAATTCACGCCCCAAGAAATTGTTTTCTGTTTACTCGGTAATTTTTAAGTCCATTAAGAGGTTAGAGATCTTCACTTAGTTCTCCTGATGGCTAAGTGGATTAATGCCACTATGTCAGCCAGCTAGCTGAGGGATGTGTATGGATACAAAGGGAACGTAACTTTACCTAACCAGCTAACAATCCCCAAGGTTACCTAAAGCCATCTTAAGAACAAAGCTGGAAAACTTAATACAAACAGTTAATAAACATGTCATGAAGCTATGATAACTGCAACAGTTTGGTGCTTGCAAATGAGTAGAAAAACTGACAAAACAGAACAGAATGAAACAGATTCCATAAACAATCCACACATATTTGGTTACCTGATTTACAACAAAATTGACACTGTAGTGCAGAGAGGAAAGGATCTTCTTTCTAACAAATGGTGCTGACTCAACTAAGTATCAGATTTGGAAAAAAAAAGTGTGTGTGTGTGTGTGTGTGTGTGTGTGTGTGTGTGTGTGTCCAGAGACTGTCACCTCACATCCTACACTAAACGCAATTGTAGGGGCTGGGGATTTAGCTCAGTGGTAGAGCACTTTCCTGGCGAGCATGAGGCCCTGAGTTCAATCCAAGGAAGGAAGGAAGGAAGAAGGGAAGGGAATGGAAGGGAAGGGAAGGGAAGGGATAAAAAGCAATTCCAGAAGGAAAACAAGTTTAAATACAAAAGGCAAAACAATAAAGCTTTTATAGAAGAGAATATATAAAATCAACTTTGTAACATTAGAGTAGGCAGAGACTTCTAAAAGTATGCAAAAAGTAGTAATCATAAAGGAAAGTATGATGAAGTGGACTATGTTAGACCCAGTCTTCAACAGATACTTAAAAGAGTGAAAGAATAACGAAGAAAGCAGGAAAATATATTCATAATATAAATATTTGAAAAAAGAACTAGTATCCACCGTATAAAAAGCATGCCCACAAACATTAAGAAAAGATAACCCAAATAAAAATGGACAAGATATGAATAGTCACTTCACAAAACATATACATACCAGAATGACTGGGAGAAGGACCTGGTAACCCATTCCCAAAAAAACAGTCAGCCATTAGAAACCCTACAAATCACAGAAAAACACAGTAGTGTTTTGCCTGCCTTAGGTAGGGTCACTATGAGTCGGATACCTACTCGAGAGCACTAACAACAACAACCAGAATGACTAGGTTAAAAATGACAACATCAAGTGTTAGTGAGAGTGAGAGGCTCTAATGCTCTCATACGTTGGTGATGCCCTAGGATCCAGCAATTCCACACCAAAGTATATTCTGAACAGAATGCTTGCATGTATTTACCAAAAGATATGTACTGGAATGGTCTTAGCAGTAATATTCATTAGAATCAAAACTGAAAGTAACTAAAATGTCCACCAACTATAGGTAAGTTGGGATATATTCACACAATAGAATGGTATACAACAATGAGAATCAATATTGTATAATTACATTCAACAATATGGATGAATCTCGTAAACCATGCTGAGCAGTTCTCAATGGTAGTGCTGAAACCAGCTCCAAAAATTACAGTATGTTCTGTGCAACTCCATATATACACAGAATACAGACACTGGTAAAAACTAATCTATATCATTGGAAGTCAAGAAACTGAAAACTCACAAAGGCAATAGGAGGGCCTTCCTTTGATCTTGATCAGATGCTAGCTACAAGGGTTCATTTGATGACGTCGCTGACCAGTGCACGTATCATCTGTGCACTTTCACCGCACATGTATTGCACCTGACTATGTTTAAACACAGAAAAAAGAACAAAATCTCCATGTGAACCTGAGCATGCAAGGAGATCGGGTCAGCAAACTCCTGTCCTTGACCAATCTGACTGTGCTGTAACTGCCTGGAAACTCTCTCCATTCATAGAGGGAGAACTACATTATATAGCTAGACACAGACTATAGTTTCAATGCAGATTATATAACTAGATGAAGCCAGAGACTCCTACAGCCTATTTTTGAACACTCCTTTGCATTTCTCAACAGTAGCCAATATCCATCCAGCTGGATATCCACATGGTCCAATCAAGTCTAAAAGAAAGAAGTAATTCCAAAAATTCTACAGATTTCTAGACTTGAAGCTAGATAAAAATCCCTTGTCAAATTATAATCAGAAGAACCCAAGTCCCCCACAAGTATGCCTTGAAAGACATGCAAATTATTATGAGTTAGGGACAATGTTCAGATACGTGGAAAAGGAAGTCAAATTATAGTAGCTTCAATAAGATAGGGGCTTCAGCTTCTGATAAGACAGAAGTTCTGAGAGAGGCACTGACTGACATGGGCCTCGAAGTTCAAGGACACTGTGGGGGGAGTGACACAGCTCAGTGGCAGAGCACTTGCCAAGCATACACAAGGCCCTGAGTTCGATTCCCAGCATCATGAATACATATTTACGGAAATATATAAGTGGTAGTATCTTGGCACTCAATCACAATCTGTTCCACAAGGTGTCTGTGTGCCATGAACTTTTTTCCCCCATAAGAAATAAATTTATTGACTCTAGCACCACAACGAAGGGCTAATTCAGACACACATATGCCGCTCACATACTTAGCAATGAGTTCTTTTTTAAAATCAATTATTGTTCTTGTTGTCTTCCTGTTTCCTTCACTTTCAGTGCTAGGAAATTTCTTGGGTGCCATGATAACTGTATGGTATACGTGTGTGTGTGTGTGTGTGTGTGTGTGTGTGTGTATAACAGCAACAACAACAACAACCATAGATATATATATATATATACATATATATATATATATATATACACACACACACATATACATATATACACATACATATATATGTTTAAAAAATTTGTAAAAGCCACGAAATGAGCAAGCACCAGCACAGGCCTTTACTGCTTGAAATAAACACATAAAGTGATGCTTGCCCCTTCATTTCATACAGAAGCGCCACAGGTAAGCGTGGCGTCTCAGATAAGCATAGCACAGTGGTTGAGTGCAGAGTAAGTAAACACACACCGAACCAGAATTCACTTGAAAATATTGAGACCGAAATGTTCAAGCATGAAGCAGTTCGAGTACTGAGGCATCACTCTGTATGTGTGTGTGTGTGTGTGTGTGTGTGTGTGGTGTGTGTTGTTATTAGGTGCCACGCAGTCAGGTCTGACTCACAGTAACCCTATATACAACAGAATGAAACACTCCCCAATTCTGTGCCAGGCACATGACCTTTTTAATGTTGAAGCCCATTGTTGCAGACACTGTCCATCCATCTAGTTGAGGGTCTTCCTTTTTATCATTGTGCCACCACTCCACCAACATAATGTCCTTCTCCAGGGATTGGTCGGTCCTGACGACGTGTCCAAAATACCTAAGACCCAATCTAGCCATCCTTGCTTCCAAGGAGCACTCTGGTTGCACATCTTCCGGGACAGATCTGCTGGTTCTCTTGGCAGTCCACAGCATATTCAATATTCATCTCCAACACCATAATTCAAAAGCATCCATTCTTTTTCTGTCTCCCTTATTCAATGTCCAGCTTTCACAACTGTATGATGTAACTGAAAATATCCACATGTAGAAGACTGAAACTAGATCTCTCTCTCTCACCCTGTGCAAAAATCAATTCAAAATGGATCAAAGACCTTAATGTTAAGGCCTGAAACTTTGAAACCACAATGGGAAGACAACAGAACACACTTTAAGATGTAGGCATAGGCAAGGTCTTTCTGAAAAGGCCTTCAATAGTTCAGGAACAATACCAAGAATTGACAAATGGGATTGCATGAAATTAAAAAGCTTCTGCCCAGCAAAACAGACAATTACTACAGTGAAGAGACAGCCTACAGAATAGGAGAAAATCTTTGCTAGCTATTCCTCTGACAGGTGATTAATATCCAGAATATATAAAGAACTCAAAAAATTAAGCACCAAAAGAACAAATAATCCAGCCAACCAATGGGCAAATACGCCTGGCACAGTGGTACACAGTGTAATCCCAGCAGGCAGGAGGGCTGGTGCAAGTTTGAGCAGACTATGGACAACATAGCAAGTTTCAGGCCAACCCGGCTACATAGCAAGACCCTGTCTCAAAAAAACAGGGCAAGTGAATTAAGCAGACAGTTCTCAAAAGAAGTCCAAATGGCCAATGCTGTTGTTATTGTTGTTAGGCGCCATCAAGTTGTGTCCGACTTACAGCGACCCTTACAGGGTTTTCAATGGCTGATTGTTTCAGGATTGCCACGGGAGTGGATTGCCAGATCCTTCTTCCATAAATGGCCAATAATACATGAAAAATATCCCATATCCTTAGCCATGAGGAAAATGCAAATCAAAACTACATAAAGCTTCCATGTTGCCCCAGTCAAGAAAACAAATGAGAAATGCTGGTGGGGAGCACTACACACTACTGGTGGGCATATAAATTAATCCATCCATTATGGAAATCAGTATGGAGGATGCTCAAAAAACTAAAGATAGAACTACCACATGAACCTGCTAAATATACCTGAAGGGATCCAAGTCAGTTTATATAGAGACATCTGTACACCCATGTTTATTCCAGCACTACTCCTAATGGCCAAGTTATAGAATCAGCCTAGGTGCTCATGAATGGATAAACAGCTAAAGAAAATGTGGTATATATACACAATGGAGTTTTACACAGCCATAAAGAAGGATGAAATTATGTCATTTGTAGGTAAATTTATAATTCCAACAATTCAGGGGCCTAAGGCAGGGGGATTTTAAGTTCTAGGCTAGAGGAACCCGGCACAACAAAATTCTGTCTCAAAAGAAAAAATTTTAAAAAGAGCTAGGAGCACAACTCAGTGGCAAATCACTTGCCCAGTGCTTTGTGAGGCCCTAAGCTCAACCCTTTAGTACTGAATTTAAAAAAGAAAAGGCAGGCAGGGGGCAGGGGTAAGGGAGGATGTGGACATAAAACAAGTAACTAGAAATCTCTGCCCTAAGTACTATGAGCACCTGATGTGTCTGTCAATATTGAGCATATTTCTCTAAACTTATTTAAGTCTGTGACTCATGGCCCTAGAAGATATTTTCTATGATACAATTCTGACAACTATTTTGCCAAAGCATTTGTCATACTATTTACCATGTCAGAAAAATGTCACTGCTCAGGCAGCATAACTTAAAAGGCCAGACACAGGAGCCACTTTGTTCGCTAGATGCTGCACACCAGTGCCCATATTCTTCGCCTTTCAGGTTTCAATTTTAATCTTTTAAAGAAGGGCCTGATTATAAGCAGGGTCAGGCCTGGTTATAAGCAGGGTCGGGCCTGGTTAGTACTTGGATGGGAGACCGCTTGGGAACACCAAGTGCTAAGGCTTGGGAGAAGGACCCGGCAACCCACTCCCAAAAACAATCAGCCATTGAAAACCCTATGAATGACAGAGAAGCATGACAATAGTGCATGGCACAGTGTCAGGGAGTGTTTCATCTGTTGTATACAGGGTCGCTTTGAGTCGGACCCGACTCACAGCACCTAATGACGAGTCAGTTCAGACTCAACACCGCCTAATAAAAACAACAAAGAGAAAGTTATGAGAGAGTTGAATAAGTTTTCTAAAATAGTTCTTAGATACGTTGTTGTTGTTAGGTGCCATCAAGTCGTATCCAACTTATAGCAACCCTCATAGGGTTTTCAAAGGCTGATTGTTTCAGGATTGCCTCAGGTGTGGATTGCCATGTCCTTCTCCTGTTTTTGTGGTTCTAGGAATCGAACTCAGGACCTCAAAGACTACAGAGCAGCACTCTACAAACTGAGCTAAATCCCAGCCTAACAAAAACAACAAAGAGAAAGTTATGAAAGAGTTTAATAAGTTTTCTAAAATAGTTTTTAGATATAGTAAGCTAAAAATGTAAAGCAATAGAACTTCTTAAATCCCAAAGAGTATTTCCTAACAATTCTTTTTAATATAAATAAAGAATTCTCAGTCTGCCCTTGTCTGATCCAAAGATTATTTGGCATTTACCCAAACTAACTATCCCATCGTGTGCAATGGGGACTGGTTCCAGGAGTTCCACTAATACTAAACTCCATGATGACTAAGTCCCTTATATAAAATCACATAGTGTTTGCATATAACCTACACATATCTTCCCACACACTTTGAGGCATCTCTAGATTACTTATAATTACCTAATACTACGTCGGGGAGAAGGATGTGGCAATCCACTCCCCAGGCAATCCCAAAACAATCAGCCATTGAAAACCCTGTGAGGGTCCACTATGAGTCGGATACAATTTGCCAACACCTAACAACAATAACAATACTATGTCAATACTTGTTAAACCTGGATTGTTTAGGGAATAATGTCAAGAAAAAAAGTCTTCGTGTTTAGTAGAGACACAAGTTTTTATTTCTTTCAGTTTACATTCATGGTTGGTTGAAACCATGGATGTACAACCCGTGGCTGCAGAAGAACCAAACTTTAAAATGCAATATGCACAAATAACACTATAACTAGGCACTATTTCCCATAGTCTCCTCTCTATCTTTTTCTTGCCATCACTCTGAATAAAATGCACAGTTCAAAAGGCCTTAGTGTTGTCTAAAATTATAATTTAACACATTTTGTGTAAGACTTCTTTTTTTGGTACTGGGAATCGAACTCAAGAGTTTTGCACACACTGGGTAAGGACTCTACCACTGAGTTCCAACCCAGCCTCATGTTAGATTTTTTTAAAAGGGAATATGCAGGGGCTGAGGATGTAGATCAATGGTAGAGCATTTGCCTAGCATGTGGGTTCATGCCCAGCACCCAGGAGGGTAAAAAGAGGAATATTCAATTCACTAAGCATTATTTCTGTCACTAATGCCCTATTTTCCAACTACTGAACCTTCTTCTTTATGTCCAACTTTTGCATTCCAAACACCAATTACTATCAGCGTGTCTTGATTACATTTGATCAATTTCAGACTGTAGAAGCTGATAAAAATCTTTCCTTTGTTCATTTATGCCCTTGGTGCTGGGTACATACATTTTACTAATAGTCATATTAACTGGTCTTCCTTGTAAGCATATATAATTCTATCACTGACAGCTCTGTATTTTAGGACATGATGAAGCTAAGGAACTAAACAGAAAATTCCAAAGGGCAGCTCGAGAAGACAAAACCAAATACTATACTGATGTGCAAAAGGCTGGAGACAGAAAACCAAAAGGGAAGAATATGCTCTATTTTCTCAAGCTTAAGGAACAGAAGAAAAAATACAAGCCTTGAGGGGCAACAGTGAAGGATCCTATAAGGAAAATATTAAACAACACAGGAAATATCAAAAGAAGATGGAAGCAATACACAAAGTCATTACACCAAAAAGAATTGGTGGATAACCAATCATTTCAAGAGGCTGCATATGATCAGGAACCAATGGTATTGAAGGAAGAAATGGAAGCTGCCTTAAAGGAATTGCCAAAACACAAGGCTCCAGGAATCGATGGAATACGGATAGAGATATTTCAACAAACAGATGCAGCACTGGAGGTGCCCATTTGTGTATGCCAAGAGATTTGCCAAACAGCTATCTGGCCAACTGACTGGAAAAGATCCCTATCTGTGCCTATTCCCAACAAATGGGATCCAACCAAATGTGGAAATTATTGAATGATATTATCACACACAAGCAAAAGTTTGCTCTATCTTTCAAAAGCTACTGCAACAGTATATAGACAGGGAGCTGCTGGAAAATCGAGCCAGATTCAGAAGAAGGCGTGGAACCAGGGACATCACTGCTGATGTCAGATAGATATTAGCTGAAAGCAGAGAATATCAGAAAGATGTCTGTCTAAGTTTTATCAAAAATGCAGAGGCATTTGACTATGTGGATTGTAACAAATTATGGATAACATTGCATAGAATGGGAATGCCAGAGCACTTAATTGTAATCATCAGGAATCTGTACAGGGACCAGGAGGTAGTTATTCAAACAATACAAGGAATCACTGCTTGGTTTAAAGTCAAAAAAGGTGTGCATCAGGGCTGCATCCTTTCTCTGAACCTCTTCATCTCTAAAGTGAGCAAATAATCTGAGAAGTTGGACTTCGTGAAGAAGAACGTGGCATCAGGATTGGAGGGTCAGTAAGCAACTTCACAGTAAGGGGAGAAAAGATTGAGGTTGTCCAAGATTTTGTTTTACTTGGTTCTACAACCAAAACCGGGCTGGGATTTAGCTTAGTTGGTAGAGCACTGCACTGCAGTCTCTGAGGACCCGAGTTCAATTCCCAGCACCGCAAAAATGGGAGAAGGACCTAGCAATCCACTCCCAAGGCAATCCCAAAAGTCAGCCATTGAAAACCCTATGAGGGTCGCTGTGAGTCGGATACTGACTTGATGGCACCTAACAACAACAACAACCAAAACCCATGGAAGTAGCAGTCAAGGAATCAAAAGATGCATTGCATTGGCAAAAGCTGTTGCAAAAGACCTGTTTAAAGTGTTGAAAAGTAAAGATGTCACCTCGAAGGCAAAGGTGCACCTGACTCATGCTGTGGTACTTTCAGGACCCTCAGCCAGACGGACTGACATAGTGACTGCAACAATGGGCTTAAACACAGAAAATATCACGTGCATGGCATAGTGGTGGGAGTGTATCATTCTGTTTTATACAGGGTCGTTATGAGTCGATTCCAACTCAATGGCATCTAACACCATCACCAACAAGCGTTATTTGGGCATTTTATACCATTTTGTCAATATATTCTCTATTCTGTACTACAGTATTCTTGGCCTCTACTGAACAATTATCACATTAAAACCAAGATAAATACATATCACAGGACCAACTTTAATTTAAATAAACCGAAATTAGGCCAAACATGGTGGCGCACACCTATAATCCCAGTGACACAGGAGGCAGAGGCAGGAGGATCGCAAGTTCAAGGCCAGAGGCAGCCTGCATAACGTAACAAAACCCTGAATCAAAATAAAAGTATGAGCTAAGGGTATAGCACAGTGGCTAGAGTACTTACAAAGCAGGGGTGAAGTCCTGGGCTCAACCCCCTCCCCCCAAATTAAACAAACAAACTAAAACTAAAACTGAATTGAAGATATCGCAAGGAACCCAAAGCTGTTGAGTTTAACATTTTAAAACTGTCAGCCATTCACAGGCCACCTTCTCCACCAGATGAAGACCAGGGGATGCTGCAGACCTTGCTTCCCAATCCATCCTCTTGTCTCCTTTAGACTGAGTCTGACAGAGTGCTCAGCGGCAGCAGTGCACGTGTTATCTGTTTATCCCATCCCAGTTCCTCACTCCTTCTCTGCCAACCATCTTCCCTGACTGCCAAACTCTCCCCCTCACAGCTACCATCCCCTCCACTCTACATCTGCCTCCAGAGGAACTGCCTCAGATAACCAACTCCTAGACTCCTCCTTGTCTTAGGCACTTGAGACAGAGGCATAAAAACCTTAAAGAATTTCTGCCCATTAACTATTGTATTTCACAAGAACAGCTAAAAAATCAAAACTCAAGGCTGAACTTCTGAAATGATTTTTCATGAGTGTAATGAATAAATTCTCCACGTATCAACTGGTTAAGATTTTACGTTAAACTTTTGATAATCACTGTGTTAATCTATACAACAACACATGTCAAACATTTATTAATAAGCCAATCACATCCTTACCATAACCACCATACTCATTTTTCCCATCTTAGTTCTTATCACTCAAAGCTGCGAATGAAGCCATGGACTCAATCCTGTGACCCCAGTTAAGCAATATGATCCCCAATGTCTGCAACATATCATGACCTATAAGTCAATTTCTCATGCTGACCACTGGTCATAAAGGGAATTACCTAAAAGTTTATGAAAAGATATGCACAAATGCATTATTGATGGGAAAGAGGAACCACTTCAGAGCATATGCATTATTTAACAGTAAATCAATGCACTAATTTCAAATACAAATATCTCATTTTAGTAATCATGGGTAAGAGGGCTATGAGACAGTATAAACCAAAGCCAGCTCTTCTCCAAAACAGAAAGCCTGGTATTGATTGATTCTTCAAGCCATTTCCAACGACAACAGATCTGAAATAAAGCCTGGTAATAGGGGCCCCATCTGATCACTCACTACTGCAAGCAAGAGACCATATACTCAAAGACTGAGCTACTTCAGTATTCAGAGACATGGGTTTAACTACAATATGTGCAAAAGAGATACTGTATTTATGGTATCCTCATATGGAGAAATGTTACTATATTTTTATTAACCAGCTTGGAAAAGAGAGAGAAAAAAGGGTACTGCAAATGCCATTAGTCCTACTTTCTCACACAAAAACCACTTTTCCTAGGGATTTATTACTTCATTCATTCATCTGACAAATATTTATGGTTATCACTCTCAGAATAATGCCCAGCATTTAAACAATGCAAAAGAAAGCCAAGAAATTAGTGTGACCCAGATACAGGACTTCTCAACCACTCAAGCTGCAAGATAGCTTCTCGCATGAACATAATAAGAACTGCCGAGGAAGGAGCCACAGGCATCCACCAGCCTGTCACTGCATAAAGCAGCAGTAATTACTGTTGCCATTTTTGTAAGAACAGACAATATTTTTAATGACTATCACTTTGGAATATGAATATCTAATTAGGCTTTGCTGTGCAGACACAAGATTCTTCTGAGACCAGTATGAATTTCTTCCAATGGAGGACTTTTGACTTTTTGTTCTGTTTTGTTTTTCTGGAGTAGGGTTATTCAACAATTCTACAGAAAACAAAGAGAAATCACATCCCAAGTCTACTGGAAGCTTTTCCCTTTCTTAAACAATTCCTTGTTCAGATGCACAGCCACAGCAGTGCAAAGGTCGCTGGGTCTTTGTACTCAGTTCCAGGGTTGTTACAAACAAACTTTTGTCCCCATTCCTTCAATGAAATGGGCTGCAACAACTGTACTGGTTGAACTACACGGCAGGCCTGCATAAGCATCATTCAGCAGAAGGGCCAAGCATCTCACGTGCACTTCAACCAAAAACTATGAAGTCTCTTTTGTGAAATAAAATCTTTCGTTTACCTGGGCATAAAGGAATGATAACTCTCGTCAAACACAAACAATATCACTGACAGAAAAGGCCTTATGATTCTTACAATTATACTACTTCTAACATTGTTTCGAAAGCTTTTGTTAGATTTGTTTCTTAGGATTTTTCTCATTCCTTTTATCTGTCTCTACATCATACAAGATAAAAAGTGAAGAAATGTATCATAGCCTTTAAACGGAGCTATAAATTCAAAAGTTATTTCTTAACATATAATAATGAATGTACCTAAATAAGACATCTTAAAGTTATGAGATTTATTTTATAAGAGCCTAAAACATCAGTTTCTCCTATAACTCATAAACATCTTAGTATAATTTAGAAAATGAGCAACACTGCCTTTATTTATACATCTCAGTAAGTCTTTAAGCATGATAAGAAGATATACTTTAAGCACTCATTTTTCAAGTAAATTCCTATGATTTTCACATGCTAATAGCAAACTCCAAAATCTGTTTTAGACCAATAAAACATTGTTGTTATAGCTAAATAATCCAAAAAGAATTACTCCCAAAATATCAGCCAGTAATTAACCAAAAGAGGGTTATACATGCATCTTTGAAGTACATATTTTAGCAGCAAGGCTGCAAACTCCTACATGAACCACGGCGGTGAAAGGATGAAAGGCTTTGCTGGCACAAAACTAAGAACATTTCCTTCACACAGAAAACTTTCCATGACAGTTTTTCACCAAGGCAAAACACTTCTACGAGGCTGAAAATTGTTGTTAGGTGCCGTGGAGTCTGATGAACTACCTACCAGGAGTGTGTGAAACCCCGTATTCCTCAGAGAAAAGTTTGTCCCATCTCTTTTTCTAATTATTGTTTTAATGAATTACAGAGAGAAATACAGATGAAAGCTGTAAAACAGACAGAAAGGCCACACAGCTTAGACCACAGGAATACAGAAACATTGTTGAAACTGAGTATGCTGTGGCTCTGGATCAGGTAAAATTTCAAAAGTAATAATTAAAAAAAAATGTTTAACGGTCTAAAGTAAAAAAGGAAAAGTTATTCCAAATTTTATTGTATAAAATTCTGGAACTCAGAAGAATTTCCAAGCCAATGTTGCTTTTATAGATTCATTTAACCGAGAATTTTTTCTGCTTCTACTAAAAGCCATTACCCCGGAGCACTAAGAATATCGTAATATTTTTCATGTCACTAACCTGCCTAAAACTAACATGAAGCATTTTCTGAAACTCTGCTCCTGTGCAGATCTCTCTTCCTACCTTTTGGCAGAATAGCCTACAGTAGAAAAGCTCCAGTTATATAAAATCAGTTCACGTGATTTCACTGCCTGGGCAGAAACCTGGCCCCCTTTTTCGCTTACACAGAAATACTAAAAGAAAGGCAGTGAAAAACCAAACTTTTTTTTTTTCTGTTTCCAACTCTCTCCTATGTTGAGCAACTGAGTAATGAGGAATTCCTCAGACAGTTTTCAGGAACTAACTCTCAAGCAAATAAATATATATGAAAATTGCTTCCTACCCAGAGCAAAGAACTAAAATAGCAGTTTGGTCTGTTAATCAAAGTAATCTTGACTTTCAACATCCCACTAATGATCCCAGAATGTTATGATGCAATTTTTTAAAAAGGCAACCTTACAGGGCTGGGGGTGTGGCTCAGAGGTGGAGTGCTTGCTTAGCATGGGCAAGGTCCTAAAGAAGGAGGAGCAAAAATATTTTAAAATTTTTTAAAACATGTAATCCCAGCACTGGGAGACTGAGGTAGGAAGATAGAGAGTTCAAGGCCAGCCTGGGCTACATAGCAAGATCTTGCTTCCAAAAAAAAAAAAGAAAAGAAAAAGAAAAAGAAAGAGCCTGGCATGGTGGTGCACACCTGTAATCCCAGCGGCTCAGAAAGTGGAGGCAGGAGGATCCCAAGTTTGAGACCAGAGGCAGTCTACATAATTTAGAGAGATCCTACCCCAAAAAAGTAAAAAATTGGGCCGAGGGTGCAGCTCAGTGGTCCAGCACTTGCAAAGCATGCAAGCGCGAGGATTTGGGTTCAATCCCCAGTACTCCAAAAGAAAAAAAAAGAAAAAGAAAGAAAGAAAGAAAAAAGAAAAAGGCCACCATAAATATATTAAAATCTTATTTGTTGTTGTTGTTATTGTTGCATCCTGTTGAGTCGGGTCCAGTAGGCAACTAATATGCTACTAGCAATGGTATATAAAAATCCCTTTTGTTGCTATGACAAGGAAAAATTTTCAAATTCTGATGATCTTTCTAATTAAACTTAAGGAAATTTATGATTGGCCCCTCAAGTTTTCATATTTCTTAACTTCTAAAGAAGTTTATACTATATTATGTTTAAATCATTCCAGCTCTCTTAAGGTATTTTAATTCCTAAAAACATAAATGTGTATAAAGAAAGCCCTCCTCTACCTCTATGAAACTACTTCAGATAGGCAGATAGTAAATATCTACTGAATAGCTGAACATGTTAATTTAATCCTATTTATAGTTGTAAAATACGGCTAAAGCTATTATTTTGAAACCATTTCAAAATAGTTTGGTATACTTTGGGAAGCTTTTAGAACATTAGGTCAGCAGGAATCCCCACAAAAAAAAAAAAAAAACAGCTCATTTGAGAATGTTTTCCCAAGGGAGTCAACAACAAAGTCAGTTGACAAACACTACTTTGTGTGTGTGCACGTGTGTGTATCCGTGTGTGTGTGTGTGTGTGTGTGTGTGTGTGTGTGTGTGTGTGTGTGTGTAGGGTCAGAAAACAAAACTAAAAAATGAAGTCTTTTCCAACACTTGCTTTATACACCCTGGACTGGAGTATTTCTTACGGTTCCTAAATTTAAAATATCACCAAGATAGAACAATTTTTAAACATCTTACTCTCTAAAAAATTACTTAATATGATTATACAATAATGAGATAATGGTCATAGTTTTAAAAAACAGTACACTTCACTACAAATACAGTAAACTCATAAGAAACATTCCACTAGGGGGAAAAAAGCTTTAGAAGTGATCTGTGTCTTAAAGATCATCCTTCACTAATGCTGCAACTCAAAATTACCATCTTCTGTTACAAAGTTCACAAATGTTGCTGACATACTTAAATTTAAACCAAATCTCCAAAAATAAAATTCTTAGTCTAAAACTAGCCACAAAAAAACACCCCACAATGTCTGTATCACCCTAAGGATGTTAAAGTACAGTACACGAGGGGGCCTTATGTTTAAACCATCCGGGGTCACACAGAAAAATGTGATGTCTTTGGACTGCACCGCAGGTCCTTAGCAGAAAGAGGACAAAAGGGACCGTGTAGGTAGTTGTTAGACCAATTCAGCAGGTCCCCATTTCAGCACTAAAGGAGTCAATGTCTCCGTATTTTTGAACTCCAGGTAACTCTGCATTGAGAACAACGATTCTATGTAATCATGAGGTGAACCTCAAAGATCCCTAGAGAAGGCAGGGTTTTTACAGGTACTGGCTTCTACAGCAGGGCTTCAGGCGTAATAAAAACATTTCATTTGAAGGTTCTCAAGTATTTTGAAGGTACGTAAGTATTTTTAAAACTATAACAGGCACAAGGTCTAAAAATTCTAAAATCCTACCCTGTGCATATTTTTAACACACTGGTAACCACAAGTGCATTAATTTGCATTATCATCACTTGGGAAAAATACACAGATAAGGAGCTGGGTGTACAGCTCAGAGGTAAAGCACTTGCCTATCACGCGTGAGGCGCTACGGTCAATCCTAAGCACCACCAAAAAAAAAAAGGTAAAAAATGTACATTTAGATGAACATACACTAACAAAATACTAATATCAGTTGAAACACTCACAGCCCATCTAAGATTTGAGGGAAAGGGTGTGGGGTTATTACTAGAAGAGTTTAAGAATCACTGTCTTTGTCCATAGGATTGACAGACTATGAGAACTGGGATACCAAGCTACTAATACTCTCCTGGGAGAAGAATAACATAAAAACCACCTCACAACCTGAAAGTCTTCCTTCATTTTATTGTACCAAATATAAATATAAATTACTTTGGAATTACCTGATTCTTTTTTTAAATGTGCTAATATGGCCTATCAGTCATATCTCAATACCAATTAACTCATCTATAATATCAGTATGAACACTCAGATGATGGTCCAATGATTTCTAACAGGGGTGTTAAGACCATTAAATTGGAAAAGGATAGCCTTATACAAATAGTATTGGGATATTCACAATACAAAGTAAAATTGAACCCTTATGCCACACACAAAAATTAGCTCAAAGTAAATCAACAATATAAACCTAAATAACACTATCAAGCCTGCAGCCGTAGCCCTGTGGCATCCAATCCCGACAGATCTCAGAAGCTAAGCAGAGTCAGGCCTGGTTAATGCTTGGATGGGAGACTGCCTGGGAACACCAGGTCTGTAGGCTTGGGAAAAGGACCCGGCAACCCACTCCCAAAAATCAATCTGCCATTGAAAACCCTATGAACAGCAGAGAAGTACTGACAATAGTGTTTCACCTGTTGTACATAGGGTCACTATGAGTTGGATACCAACTTGACAGCACCTAACAACACCATCACTATCAAACTCTTAGAAGAAAACATAGCAGAAAAACTTCATAACAATAGATCTGAAAATGATTTCTTTGATATGACATCAAAAGGCAACCACAGAATAAAGATATACTACATTACATTGGGGCTGGGATTTAGCTCAGTGGGTAGAGCACTGCGCTGCAGTCTCTGAGGTGCCGAGTTCAATTCCCAGCACCACAAAAATGGAAGAAGGTCCTGGCAATCCATTCCCAAGGCAATCCCGAAACAGTCTGCCATTGAAAACCCTATGAGGGTCGCTATGAGTCGGATACCGACTCAACGGCACCTAACAACCAACAACCAACATTACATTACAAATAAAAACAGTGGTACACCAAAAGACACTATTATCAGCAAAAAAAGCAAGCCTGGGGGCAGGGTACATGCCTGTAACACCAGCATTCAGGAAGCTGAGGCAAGAGGAACCCAACTTCAGGTCCAGCCCAGGCTACAAAGCAAGACCTGCAAATAGAAACCACAGAGAGGCAGCGCGTGGTGATGCGCGAGGCAGGAGAATCCATGAAGTTCAAGGTTGGCCTGCTTTATCTACCAAGTTCCAGGCCAGCCTGAGCTACACAAAACCTTGTCTTAGAAAAAGAGAAACAATGAATTACCACCTCACACCCATTACAACAACCATTATTCAAAATAGCCAAGAAGGGATGCAATCCAGTAGCCATTGATGATGAGGGGATGAACAGAATGTGGTACATACACATAATAGAATATTATTCAGCGGTAAAAAGGAAAGAATTTTTGTTACATGCTGTTGTTGTTGTTGTTGTTAGGTGCCGTCGAGTCGGTATCCGACTCATAGCGACCCTCTGTACAACAGGGGAAACACTATTGTCAGTGCTTCTCTGCTGTTCATAGGGTTTTCAATGGCAGATTGATTTTTGGGAGGGGGTTGCCAGATCCTTCTCCCAAGCCTACAGCTTCTGGTGTTCCCAGGCAGTCTCCCATCCAGGTACTAACCAGGGCTGACCCTGCTTAGCTTCCGAGATCTGAAGGGATCAGATGCCACAGGGCTACGGCTGCAGGCTTGTTACATGCTAGAACATACATAAACCTTGAGGATACTATGCTAAATGAAATAAGCCAGTCACAAAAAAAGACAATACTGTCTGATTCTACTTGCTTGAGGTATCTAAAGTAGTCAAAGTCATAGAAACAGAAAGAAGAATGGTGGTTACCAGGGCTTGGGGAGGAGGAAATATGGAGTTATTTAATGGTCATAGAGTTTTACTTTTATAAGAAGGAAACTCTCCGGACATCTATTGCACAACAATGTAAATATACTTGTTGTTGTTATTGTTAGGTGCCATCGAGTCGACTCCGACTCATAGCGACCCTATGTACAGCAGATCAAAACACTTGCCGATTCTGTGCCAGGCAAAAGATCTTATTTATGTTTAAGCCCATTGTTGCAGACACTGTCAATCCATCTGGTGGAGGGTTTTCCTCTTTTGCGTTGACCTGCCACTCTTCCAAACATGATGTCCTTCTCCAGGGATTGTTCTCTCCTGACTACATGTCCGAAATATGTAAGATGCAGTTTGGCCATTTTTGCTTCCAAGGAGCACTCTGGTTGTACTTCTTCTAGGACAGATCTGTTGGTTCTTTTGGCAGTCCA